>JALIZH010022456.1:0-28635 GCA_030522465.1 Rhipicephalus appendiculatus
ATGAGTTTTCTTTGTGTTCGTTAACAGCGGCGATTCAAAGCAAAGCTAGATCTTCGGATAAAGCCATTATTACGTCTTGTATAACCAAAGAGAAGAGCTACTACTGTTAAGTGTGTGTGGGCACACTTACTGAGGCCACAATGCGCCTTTCCATCACTGTCATCCCACCCACTGCGTCTGTGAGCCTGCGGAAGTAATTACTATCCAACTACACAAACGTAGCCCACGCACTGTCGATGTTGGAACCCTCGCCAATAAAGAGACAAGTCATAATCGATCGAGCTTGCCTTGGGGGAGATACTTAGGGAGATTTTATCGTTACGGTGTTTGCTAGGAAAAAATAAGCCTGGACTTTATTCCACGCACGCTGGCAAGAAGTCCGTCGAGGACGTGGTTCTCGCGGCCGCTGTGGATTTGAAGGCGGCGTCACTGCTGGGAACATTCAGCAATGTCGGTGACTGTGTGGAATATGACACGGATCTCTCTGGCGATCGGTATTGGGGCCGCGTCTGTACTTTGTAGGACGCCGCAGAGAAGAAGCGAAACGAATAGCCTTGAAAAGAAAGAAAGAAAGAAAGAAAGAAAGAAAGAAAGAAAGAAAGAAAGAAAGAAAGAAAGAAAGAAAGAAAGAAAGAAAGAAAGAAAGAAAGAAAGAAAGAAAGAAAGAAAGAAAGAAAGAAAGAAAGAAAGAAAGAAAGAAAGAAAGAAAGAAAGAAAGAAAATGAAATGAACACAGCCACACAGTTATGCTCCAGGACACTAAACTCAATGAATGAATGAATGAATGAATGAATGAATGAATCAATCAATCAATCAATCAATCAATCAATCAATCAATCAATCAATCAATCAATCAATCAATCAATCAATCAATATATCAATCAATCAATCAATCAGCTTTACGCGACGGTTAGTGTGCGGTGGCTACGGGGAAAATTGTGTGGCAATGTAATCGGCGTCGGATTTCATCCGGATACTCACGACCGGTAACTCATCTTATTTAGGAACCTCACGACAACAGTAACTTCTTGAACACTGCCACTGCACTGACTAGTCAGAAACAAAGTACATGCAAGAAAGAACGAAGCGCCTCTTTTTCAGGCGAGCGAAAGCAAAAAAGGCCGCACAACCCTATTTCAGCGCAGCTCACCGCAAATCTTCCGTCTCGCTTAAAAGCTCCCAAGACGCCTCTGAGAGGCTAAACGCGGGAAGAAGTTGGGTCTCAGCTGGCCATGGAGGCTGAACCTAAGTGGACTCCTGGGATTCACCGATGGGCACTCTATTCTGCTTTCAAATGAGACACTAAGGACGTGTGCTAAGTAGTCCTGATGGCGTTAGTTGAAAATGCAAATCTTAGAGGACTTGCGTACGCAGCGGAGTCCTGCTCCACCTCAGTGGCCGTGGTTCGGCCAACTCGGTTAGGTGTGGTCAGTGTGCTTCACGCTTCATTACCCGTTTAATCCACGGCCGCGGAGAGGGAAAGGTGTCCACGAACTCTGTTCGCAGCGAGGGGCGCGTTTGTCGAGTTGGGATGAGCGTGGTGGAGAGACGCTGTCTTTGCATCGTTTGCCGGGGACGTAGGTCGTTAATTTCCGACGAATTCTTGAACGGCGCTGCCCTCATAATTTTTATCGCTATGAGCTATTTTGAGACTGCAACTTCGAACAAGTTTGTGTATTGAAAACCAGTGATGGGCGTAAACTTCTGCCGTTATTCTGTGGCCAGAAAGGAAGGAAGGAAGAAACATGCGGAAAGACAGGAAGGTTAGCCGGTTCCTACACCGGCTCTGCTTGAAGACTTCAGTCCTTTGACCACCACCTGTAGCTTTCAGCGTACACATTTCCTGTACATTCATTTCATTAAAAATTATCTAACAATTGATGCGAAGCTTCTTGTCCAGACCCACCAAAATAAAGCTTTGACACGTTCGGAAGTTGAAAAAGAGGTAACTTAGCTTACGCCATTACACTGCAGATATCTTTAGATTTTACGCTTTTTAGATTTGCGGATATTTAGACACAAGCAGAGGTGTTCTAGGGCTGTGCCTGACGACAGATGAGTGTCCGCGTCGCATGTCACGCTCCGGTTCACAGCTGCACCCATGATGGTCTAACTGCCTCGGCCGCGGGCGAAGCGGTATCCGCATAGTGAAAGGGGGAAAGGCGGCTGATGCAAAGACAGGTGTGGCCGGAGCAACCAGATGTCCTTTCCCGTGCATCTCTATTCTACAAGAAACGTGATCACAGATACCCAGACAAAATTCACAGAAAATTTCAACGGGAACACGGGAGAACCGCCGCTCCGCTGTTTCTGCAAATTTCTACAGAAGTGGAACAAGGGTAAGTTTCTTTCTCTCGATAAACACAGGCACACGGATATCATCAAAAGTGGGAAGCTCGAAATGAATGTCTACATAGCACAAACGACACAAAACGATTGCGCCATCAAATTGTGTCGACACTATGCGTACAGTCAGGAACATAAGCTTTAGCTGGCGAGGCAATGATATCTCTTGCCATTAACTTAAGACTATGTGTGAATTTGACATATGGCGGCATAAGGTGTGCCTCATATGGAGAGCTCCGTGTCCAAATGTAGGTGTAAATGTCTGACTAAATGAAGTGCAGGAGCAAGATTACGCAGCGAAAGTAAGTTATCATTTCTTTGTTTTGTGTCTTCGGCGCCAGAAACTAGGTAATGTAATTTCTTCGAAACGTGCACCCGGAAGGGAGTCTGCGGAAGAGATTGTCGCGTTTTGATGACTGAGGCTCGTGTTCCCGGTTAGCAATGATAATATTGGCGCGTTGACTATTGAACACATGAGGACTGAAATCATGATATTGTACTTAATGAGGATCTTGATCTTATGATGGAAGTATTGGTTTGAAACAAAAATACATTTTCTCAGTATTGCTAACCATGCACGCGAGCATGTTTCGCTTTAGGTTGTCGCTTTCTCTCTCCAGTGTGCTCTGAGGAGACTCGATGAGCGGCCTTTTACTGAAGGAAGCAACTTGAAAGACTGACCTCATAGCTCATCAGCCGAGAAGGCCGCACGAGCCCCACTGCAGTTCTTGAAGGCAGCATTATTTAAATAGCCACCACCTGTGATACGCTGTACTCTGTGTGGGTGTTGAGAAATGTGTGCACTGGTCGTTTTCTTTTTCTCTCTCTTTTATTCACTTATTCCCCTACTCATGTATAAGGTAGCAAACTAGACGTAGCCAAGTTAATCTCCCTGCCTTTATTGTATTCCTTCTTTCTCTTTCTCTCCCCGGCGTTTTACGGGACAAAATCACGATATCATTATGAACCGAGCTGTGGTGAAATGCTCCCCAAATTTCGATCATCTGATATTTAACACGCAGTGACATCGTACAGTACACGGGCCTCTAGCATTTCGCCTCCATTTAAATGCGACCATCCTGGCCGGGATCGAAACCGCAACTTTGTATCAGCCTCCGAGCACTGCAACAACTAGACCATCACCGTGGCCGCTGTCGTGTTATCGTAACTGGACGACATACTGCCTATGTACTTTCGTCTTTCAAATACGGATAATCTTTTGAAGGCATGAAAATGCACTTAACGCGGGGTATTGCAATATTCCGTACGGCTGTGTCACACGGCAAGTACGACGTTGAATGTGCACACAGCTCCGTGACAGTTTTCATTCTCTCCGGTCTCGCCATCACTGAGCATGTTTGAGCAGGGCATATTTCTGAGAAACGCACTCTCGTTCAAAGTCAGCCGTCAAAGAGGATGCCGGGACGTGGAAATAGCATTACTATGACAATGGAGACGAGATAGAATGTATACTCAGTACCCATATCGACGACACCGCAAGGCGGAAGTAAGCGAAAGATGAGCTACAGTGCTTCCTGATCCCTTTCGCGAATGTCGCAATGTCTAGTGCTGATATCTTTCAGAATAGCATTAGGAATCTATCACTCTGAAAATTCAGTCGTATTTCTTGTCCTTCACGTTTTCTGCTATTTCGATCAGTTATACTCTCCATGCCTTTATCCTCTTCATACGAACTACGCTGCCGGATGCGCGCACCCTAGATGAAATCTATAGAGCGAAGGCGTCCGACGCGTTGAAATATTGTTAATACGGATGTCTCTAGAACTCTTATAAAGTTGGAGGAACCGCGATGCGTGTCCATTTTCTATTCCCACGACTCCTCGACTGAAACAAGTATGCTTTGTGTCCGCGAGCGCCGGGCTGTCGAAGCTAGAGCTGTGCACGGGCCTAATTTTCAAGCCCGAGCCCGGCCCGGGCCCATTGACTGCGTCGCAGGCCCGCCCGAGCCCGACGCCAAAGGGCTTCGAGCCCGTCCGGCCCGGCCCGACGTACAAAAACACAAATCCGGGCCCGGTCCGGCCCGACACTATGAAAGTTTGCTGCGGAGACAAGATATCACTTTTTGATCATGTTGCATTTTATTCAACATATCAAAGTTAAACATATGCAAACGACATTTGTTAAAGTGTATACACAGATTACAAGTTCTGTAAAAATAACAAGCTGCGCAGTGATTCGGACTTCAGTGAAGTGCGGTGCATCACATATCCTGTCGAACTGAAGTTCCGTTCGCTGCTCGCACTGGTAGCCGGAATCGCAAATATCTTTTTCGCAAGCATAAAAAGCTTAGAATAATTAGACTTCTTGTTCTTCCAGCAGTTTATTATCTATGATGCAGGACAGGAGGATGATTGTACACTCTAAGAAAAAAAAGAGTATACCTGACTCTTTTCGGAGAGTTCTGACTTGCCACGTATACGACTCTCTTTGGAGAGTCACGGTGACTCTCTTGGTGGGTCAGAGTGGGCGCGCTCAGGAGAGTCCCCGGACCCTCTTAAGAAGAGTGGGAGGACTCTTATGCGAAGGATCACACTACCACTTCTGAGGGAGTCAGACGACTCTTACCGGCGGGTCAATTGACACCCACCGAAGCGTCAAGCGACTCTACGGCTATTTTAAGCTACTAAATTGACCCATGCTCTACTTTTGCGCGACTGCTGCTGGAAATAGTGAAGTATTCATTTTAAGCAACTCCATTAATACTTGCCGTTGTGGCCAGCGACTGCAAAAAAGGATAGTTCAATTTTAGCATTATTTTAATAAAACTTCTCAAAACACACCATTTCCAGCAAAGTTGAAGCAGTTGAGGTATTCCTCATTTCCATGCTTGTATGAGTATAACCAACCAAAATGTGTGACTGTGATGTGCATAGTGTCATGCCGTGTAAAATAAACAGCAGATATCGGTATCATGTTTCCATAGTTTATTCCTTATGATCAAGAATCAAAAAGTCGTGAAGGCTGGAGGAATGAGACTTGTGACTTGCTATGTTGTCGCTCCTGTTCAGCGTCAGCAGCCATGACAAATGGAACCTGAAAAGAAGAACATGATATCATAATCAGAAAACGGAATCATAGTAAGAGTTTGCAATACCTACACAATAAGTTATTTACACAGACATAATGAAGGCTCAGAACAAAACAAATGCAAAGAGGCATGGTAAGGAACCGTGTTTTTTTGCCGTTATCACGTAAAACATTGGTGACTAACTTGCAGCACAAGATGATGTGAGCTTTTTTGTAAACAACAAAGGGAATTGTTTTAGGCTCCTTTGCGTGGGTGCCACTCACCTCTTTTCCTACGTCGTCTTGTCCAACCAAAGGAAATGTACCGAGTGCCTCGTTGACATTACGAACGGCGCTGTTGATTTCCTTTCACTAGTGGTGAAGGGCCAGACCATAGCGACACCTTCGTTGCCCTGGGAATAACAAACACACAAACACACAGACTGGTTAGTTTTATTTAAACCACCCTTTGTTCAACACACCGTTACTGTACACACATCTGACACGAGTGTTTCGTTTTAAATAATTTCGTAACGAAAACAAATTTTCACGTAATAGAAGGCGGGAACCGCGTCTCGCGATAGGCACTGGTTATGCACGAATGAAGGCCCTCCTTTTCGGATAAGTCGCTTCAAAAAGTGCTTCAAGAATAAGCCCGGCTTTGCGCCGGCATATTGCCACAACCAAGCGCATCCTCCGGCAGTCAGGGGCACGCCGTGAGCGGTTACTGACAGCGTGTTCTACAAACGTAACCCATTCTTAAATACTCAGTTGTGCGAGCGCCCGAACGACAGAACGCGTGTTCTACAAATGTAAGCCACCCTTAACAACTCAGTTGTACGAGCGCCCGAACGACAGCAACGCGCGCGGACGCCGTCTACGTTGACATCAGACATGGCATATGCTAGAATTACCGCACATAGCTCCCACAGTCACGTATATTCACTCGATTCGGTTGTAAAGCCGAACGTCATTATATACAGTGCGTCTCTGTACACAGACTCTTTTGTCACGTTTTTACGGGTGGAAGCAGGCTGCACACTCGAGTATCGATGGAAATGTTATTAAGACGTAGACTAAAGCGCATCTCAAAACGATATCAAGCACTTTCAGCAGTTCAGACACAATGTGCGATCAGAAGGTAATCGCCTCGATAAGTGATTGCATCACTCATTTTATGAGCCATGCAATCACTTACACAACAACGCGCATAGCGGCCTCAACTCGTTAAGTGACTGTTTTAACTGGACATCCTGCGACAGCCCCGCGGAAGCAGGCTACTGTTGGAAATGGCTGGCAGACTGCTCCCGCAGCCTACTTCCGCGGAGCTGCTGCAGACGCCCAGCTAAAGCTGTGTAATTAGTATATACGAAAGCAGTGCACTCACCGTTAACAGGCGCATGTCCGTGTCCGCAACTCCAAGAATATTCCTCACTAGCGTCACTTCGAGCACGGAGCCTGGCGTGACCCCCCACCGCAGATCCGCATGTTCGCTCGAACTCAAAACTACAAGTCGCGCCGGTCGCGCGACCAGCGTGACCAGCGCAACCAACGCGGTTTTCTCTGACGCGTTGACGCATTCCTAAAGACGGAGAGAGGAGGCAGCAGGCGTAGGCAGGCATGGAGGAGTAGGCAGTAGGCGCCTCGCGCCCTCGCCCCCCTCGCGACCGCGCCGGCGGAGACGTTGCGGCGCCGGAGCGAGAGACAGGCCCGTCTTAACCGCGCCGAAAGGCAAACGCGCGATATCTATGGCGTATACCGCGGCGCGTTCATCACGGAAGCCAATCGAAACGCGCTTCACGAGAGTTCTGTGACTCCTCTCGAATTGGTAACTCTCTTTCTCTGCGTCTACCTTCCAAAAGGGGTCAAGTGAATACCCTAAGGGGGTAACGGTTTTGTGACCCTCTTTCGACTCTTTTTTTCTTAGAGTGTATGGGTAAATAATCACAAAGGTGATCTGTGTGCTCATCGCTCAGTGCTAGAAAACAATTCCGGCATAACGTCTATATTTTTTTGGTTTGATGCCGGCTTTGCACCTGGCCCGGCCCACCCGATGCCCGAGATGAGTAGCCCGAGCCCGGCCCGGGCCCGAGTTGGGAAGACGTCCGCATACCCGAGCCCGGCCCGCGGGCCGGGCCGGGCTCGGGCTTTCGTTCTACCCGGAGCCCGTGCACAGCTCTAGTCGAAGCACCCTGGTGCCAGCTAGTGTCACATGAGGTCATCGTCTCAAAAGTCGTCGCACGGCTACGCAGAACATGCGTGCATCTGATTGACTGTGTTTCCGACGTCGTTCTTGTAGTAGCAACGACGCTATCTTTATACAGCGAAGCTTTCTTAGTCTACCCTGTGCCGTCGTCATCGTCTTCTTAGTTGTCTGACATTAATGTCTGACATTAATGTCTGACATTAATGGAAAGGAATTAAAGTGGATGAATAATCAAGTTGCGGCCGGTAGGGACCGAACCCACAACCTTCGTAAAACGCGTCCGATGCCCTATCAATTGGTGGTCGTTTTCCTATCCACTTTATTGGGTATTTACCTAGATAGCGCCAGAAGTGTTAGATAGCGCCACTCGTAGCCATGACGGCAAATGTGGAACACTCTTTTTGCCAGAAAGAGTTCTCCACGCTATTTACGGCATTTGTAGGCTTGCGTACCGTGAATGAGTTGTTGGACTACACGTTAAAACGTTACCGTTCGGCTGAAAGATTTAGTCCAGGGATTCACCCATACCCGAATGTAGAAATCCCGCTCTGCGTGATGTCAGCTTTGTCGATCTCCTCCCCCTGTTTAGTGACATCAACAGAAGCCTCACGACTTGTCGCTGACTTCGATTCTCCTAAAGTGATTTCTCTGTCTTTCATTGCCTCCATGGGTCATTGCAAAGGCTTCCGTTTGATGCGAGGCAGCTTTTGAACACAGGAGCAGACGCGGTGATCCTGCTTTTTTTACCTATTTGTACGCTCTGCTCATCTCGTAATCCTTTGCCACCCCCCCATCTTCTCATCCTACATTCCGCGGTTTCATAACAAAAATTGGCTTCAACGCATCTCTTGTGCCGTTCTAGTGCTTTCCGCTGCATGCACCTCGGCTATATGCGGCGAAGAAGGCCTTAACAGCCGCATACATTCTGTTTAACGAGTTCTGTCCAGAGGGTACTTTAGCGTTGCTGGTTAACGCCTTCGCTCGTTTTAGAGACGTTGTAAACGCAGGCATATAGGCGACAGCTGGCACGATGTACATGAGCTCGTGTCCGAATCGTGAGTGCTGCGCCCGTTCTCGCCATAGCGCACCTGCAAGGTGTCGCAATAACACGCAGGTCCTGGACTATGGTTCCACAGATAAAGAAGGCAAACAGCATGAATGAGACACGGTGAAGGCGTAAAATGCGCTGCACTGCTGCTCAGGCCACCAGATTTCTGGATGGGTTCCATGAAACCACTGTAACGGAAACGAGACACCTTTATTCTTTCAATGCATTATTTATCACATCCAAAGGGAGCAGATGCATCATTATGAGGAATTAGTTTATTATTTCTGCGAAGAAAAGAAACATTTAGAGGCGCTAGTCGTACACGCGGCAGTTTCAGAGTTTAAAGGGGTCGGTGGTCGGTGAGCGTATATCGACTAGTGGACGCGTTTTCACCAACACCATATTGAAATTGTTTATTTCAGGGATCAATCCATAAACACACACGTCTCCTGCGTCATTATGTTAGTTTAGCAAGCAATGAAGGCCTAATGGGAATGCTACAGGTTGTATAAGACACATATTCTACTCGAAATGGCAATTGCGTGCGTATTTAAAAATAATGCTTAGTTTGAATCGTCTCTCCATGTGGTGAAAGGGAGTCAGAGAGAGAGAGAGTGAAAAAAAATATTGCAACCAAGCAGAATATAGTCAGTTCTATTTCCCGACGGCACTTTTGTTCAGACTTTGCCAGCTTAGAACACATGCTCTGGCGGTGCCCTGCGTTACGGGTTCACGAGGACGTTACATCGTCCAAGTGGGATGCTGCGCTGCGCAGTCCGAATTTGAAACAACAGCTATGGGCAGTCCAACGGGCCCACGACGTGGCGGAGAGGCAAGGCCTATCTGTCCCGACGTGGGTAGCGGCCAACTACGTGCTAGCTCACGCCCCGACGGACATAAATAAAGATTTTTCCATACCATACCATACCATACTTCGAGATTCTTTTACAGCGAAAGCTGTTATGAGATCACAATAAGGGGGTGCCGTAGTTGTCCGCCGCCGGTGTCCGTAACCGCTATCACGCGAAATAAGAAAAAAAAAACGTAAGAAAATTATCCAGGATGAAACGGGGTTGGAACCTGGGTCCTCTCCGTGGCATCCCAGTATACCACAAAGCCATGCTAGTTCTAGAAGGTACTGCACACAAAAACCCTATACAAGCGTTATCTCGGGAAGGAACCGCATTAACATGCGTAAGATGGCGTGGTAGAAGGGTAAAATAACAACCAGGCGTCACAAAATGCGAATTGTGTAACCTGGCGTCACACAACATAAATTGCGTTACGAGTAGGTCGTTTAATGCACATATACACACAAAATATTATGCCTTAAGGGACAAGTCTATGTCGCAATAAAAAAAATAGTGGGTCGTTGAGTGCTTCCAACCCATTACAAAGGGCTCACCCCTAATTCGTCGTCGTCATCAGCCACCGAATAAATTAATGGAGTAGTGGGTACCTTGCAAGCGCACTTGTATTCGTAGCCCCAAGAGAGTTTGCAACGGGTTCTAGAAAGGTGCTCTTCCAGCTTTCGCTGTGACTGTGCTGCGCTTTCCGCGCAGGCCAGGCGTTTCTTTTTTTTTTCAGATAACAGTCGTGATCGGGATGAGAGGGTGCGTTTGCAATTAGCCAACGCCTTGGGCCACCCGCAGTGGCTCTCCAACACTTTTTCAGCATAGTCCGAAAACGCTGCCGATCGGTAGTTGGACGCTCCTGAAGAAACGTGAAGCAAACAACATAGCGCAGCGCGCGGCTTAAAATTTGCAATTTATTCTCAAAGTCAGCTAGAAATCACTCACTCTTTTTTCGACAAATGAAGTCATCAACCGAAATGGCCGCGCCATAAACCCAAAGTTCAAGGCCATCGGCTGATCTTAGGATCTGGCGCTGCATAGTTACCGCGACCACCGCTGGATGTCGCCACGTACCCCCGCGCGTGCTCGCGATCACAGTGAAAGTAAAGCTAAAGGTCATGATGCGTGCTCACGAATGGAAGTAGCTCCTAGCCGTCTTGTCTCCCCCCCTTTGCGTAGCTGTCAGTGGGTTCTTTCGTACGAAAGGTGACAGAACGCACTTTTAATTAAAAAGTGCGTGAAATCCCTCTAACTCTGCTTGTACTTGATGAATTCTAAACATTTTTGCGGCAGTCGGTTCGTGAGGCAATAAGTTTCTTTATTTAAGCCATTGGATGATTAACATAAAAATTAGTGGCAGAGCTCCTTGAAGTTCGAAACACTGCGAAAATACAGGTAATACAGGGAATCAAGTTTGATTTCTTTTACTTATACTGGTTGAACTGGAGTTTTCCACGTATTTAAACAGTAAACACGGTTAAGGTGTCAATCTAAGCCGAGAAACCCTTTGGTCTGACTCTTCTTTCTTAGTATCACGGCCTATGGAATAAATCAGTATAGTGTCCATGCTGACATTTTCTTATTACTTACTTACAGAAGAAAATAGTAGTTATAGTGACATCAGCAGCTCACGATTTCTCAAGTGGTCCTCCCTCTGTTTACAACGTTCCATCGTTGGCACACTGTTTCGAAGCAAGTGCGACGAGCGCAAAACGATGCACTTAGACCAAGAAAAAAAAAAGAAGACTAGAAAAAAGACAGTGACAATATCTGTGTAAACAGGCAAACGCACGACGCCTGGAAACCGTAACAGAAAACGCGAACTTTCGGCCTACGCG
This sequence comes from Rhipicephalus appendiculatus, assembly GCA_030522465.1. Taxonomy (NCBI): domain Eukaryota; kingdom Metazoa; phylum Arthropoda; class Arachnida; order Ixodida; family Ixodidae; genus Rhipicephalus; species Rhipicephalus appendiculatus. The sequence continues at coordinate 11,320 of JALIZH010022456.1, forward strand.
AGTCTGGCCCTGTTTGCGATGAACAGTGACATAAATCTTCATATTTCGCGAGCGCGCATGCACCAGTACTTTCAGGCTTTTACGAAGCGGGCGTGCTCGATGCGGTCCTTTGCGAGCGGAAGTGTCACCCCAGCGACGTCGGGCTGCATGCGCTCGGATGTTTGGAAAAATCTTGTCTGCCTACACAACTACCTGACTGTAGCACCTCGCCCTTACAGTGCTTCTTCCATTTTTTATTCATGTTGACTGTAGCACCTCGCCCTTACAGTGCTTCTTCCATTTTTTATTCATGTTGGTTGCGAAAAATATTCGTGTCCATACTGGCACCGGCTACTCTTTTGCCCGTAATGTACATAAGAGCAGAAAAAATAATATTGTGAATGGAAAAAAGCGCATGAGAGCATCCTAAATATGACTTCAGTGAAGGAACGCAAACAGGTTCAGTAACCAAAGTAACTTACACAACAGAGCTTGGAGAGCAGGAAAAAAAAGATGGTATTGAGAATGCAGTAGAGCACTGGGGACAGTCCATAATATGACATTAGTGTACGAACGCAAACAGTTTACTAATCAAAATAACTTACACAACAGAGCTTGGAAACCAATGTACAAATCTTGTACAGCACTCACGAATTAAAATGCACAAATTTAGTGTTAAGCTATGCACGTACATTCATTTCAACGTGTTCAATTTGTGACATATTGGCTAAATTGTTAATCTAGCACTTACAGTCGTGAGCACTCTTAGCGTACACACGGGGAGCGTGCGGCCTCATGGTAAGCGACGCCTACATATTCATACCAACGTAGGCTCGGCAAATGCGTATATATATATATATATATATATATATATATATATATATATATATATATATATATAAAGAAGCGATTTGTGTTATCGCTAATGGCGTAGAAACGGCTTTTCTAGAAATGCGTCGTTATCCTTTCATCTTTTTTGCAGACAGCCGATGCACCTCTGGCCAGCACATCAATGTGCTTGCTTTGTCGAGCCCAGTGAAAAGCGGAGCGCAAAGTGCTGCTTATTTCCTTTGTTACGTGCACAACGCGTGGTCGCAATTTTTTTTAAGAGCCCAGCTCTTAAAGTTCTAGGTAAAATACTGGGTGTCCGCAAAAGACCCTCCGTGCCGTTGCTTATCACGCACCGTCGCTTAGCAGCCGCGCCCACCCACGAAGGCAGTCCGCACTGCTACTGCGCCGAGTTTACCCGCCGCGCGAGCCAAGTACGAGCGACGAAAGGCCCGCGCTTCAACCGGGAGTTCCATAGCGAGCTTTGCACGTGAGTTCTGGCCCTTGAGTTTGGACTTTCTTGCATGATGTGTGAGAGGATGTGGTTTGACTCTACTTTGTTTACGCCACGGTGACCTAACATCAGACAAGGAGGTCACGTTAAGCCCGTAAGATCAACCAGCTTCGCTGTTTCTTAAGCTTTATACGGCTAGTGTAAACTTCTGCCCCCCCCCCCTCTTTTTTTTTTTTTTTGCACACACTCCAGCACTACTACAGTGCACCTGATATTTAGGGCTAAGTTATGCACGTACAGGTGCCCCGAAAGTAAAACGGAGCACGCGAGCTGCGTACAAACTACGCCACACGGCATGCCAGTGCGCTCTACAAGAGAATTGGTTCTTTATTTAAAAACCGAAATAATGGGACTATCTTCTACTTATAAATAAAAAGACACTACTCCGATAGAGTGCACTGGAATGCCAGTTTTGCGTAGTTTGGCTAAAGCTCGCGTGCTTCATTTTAGTTTTCGTGCATCTCCGCTTACGTTGCAGCGTCTGCAGGTTGTGTCACATCGATGGAATTTTGACAGAAACACTTCCATAAGAGCCAATTTTACCTTAAGCAGGGACTTTTGCAGTGACATCACGCGGTTATCACAACCTATTCCTCACAGCATTCGTTACAATAATAATAAAACGATGTCGCGTTTCAATTCGTGAGTAGGTAAAGTGACGCGCGTGTGCAATGGCCTACTACGATACGTCCATACAACGACCATCGCCACCAGACATCTTTGCAGGCGATGAAGAATGCGGGCTAGGTTGGCAGGCACAGCGTGTAAACAATTGAAGCGCTGCTCTACTCAGCAGGTCATCCAATGACGTCGCAAAAATGATGCGGCTTGCTACTTCCATCGCGAGCTCCGGCCGTGTTCGTCAGATATTTCTCCTCGGAGATAACAAAAGCTTCATAGCGCTTCGTAAAGATGAAGTAGGGAATTTCAAGCGCGCCTGACGCTTCTGCACAGTTTTGAAGAGAGTATGGCACCACGAGCAAATGTCGGTGCGGGTGACGTCGATTTCTCAAACGAGTGTCGCTTGAGCCTCAGCATTCGACGGATTGTGCAGTGACTGTCGAACGTATCCGCTGTGCGCAAGTTGCGTGAACGGAGAGCATCGTCTGTCGGTGAATACCGGGACACGCTGTGTCTCGGTGTTCCTGCGAAACGCGTGAACGTACGGTCACGAAATTACCGGCATTTCCGGAGCCTGCAATGTGCCCTTGAACTATGGTGTACTGGAATGGGGTAGTGGGCCGTCTGGCGCCTGAGACGTGGCTCTTTTTGCGATGACGGCCTCGTCAACAGAGCACACCGTTCTACGGTGGCGCCACCACTCGCTGGAGCTTGGAGCCATTGTACGACAGTGGATAATATACGGCCTCCGAGATGGGCTCGGCTTTCACGGAGGCCTTGTTTAAACTTACACGAATTGGTGCACGAGTGATTCGCCTATCTTCGCTGACACTTCGTTTCTGCGGCGTTCTCTTGTGTTGTTGGCAGTGGTGAATCTTCGAGACTATGCGACAGAAAGAAGCGGTAGCCAGGGGAGCACCGTTGAGAATCTTGCGGACATCAGATACACATTAGCAGACGATCGAAAAACACCCGCATCTTTCAGCAATGGTTTTTCGCTCTTACCATCTGCAGAGTTCATTTATTAATTTCAGCTAGTAAATGTTTCCTTTTATCGCATTATGCAAACACAAGGCTTACATGAGCAAAAAACGAAATTTTTTTACCGTCTGCATTATGTGCAGACGACGCTCAGTACAAGCATTTAAAGCAGACGATTAGAAATGTAGTGCCGCGCAGGTACATTATGATTGTTTCGTTTCCTGAAGTTACTCAGCGTGTGAAGAACTTTGAAGCCGTTATGTTACCCCGCATTTTGAGCTCTTCTTTCACGTACGAAGCGACAAAATGTGGCCATCATGTCAAGTAAGTGTACTTGTTCTCTTCCACAATCGCACTCTGTGTAGGGGGGCACGTTTAAGACTTTTCATATTTGTCGGCGGTTAGTCACCTAATGGTATGAAACCTAGAAACAAACAAAACTGTGCGAAAAGATTATGTTTATCTGCCTTAACCAGCACTAGGCCCCGCATTACAAATTCAAAATTCGCGCCATGAGCACACCGTTCGATCGCAGCGCCCTACTGGTGGCGTCATCGCAAAAGCGACCACCACTGTCCCATTGGTTTGCTCTGAAGACGGCCCACTATCCCATTCTAGTACACCATACTTGAACACTGGTAAGTGTTCGCTTACTTCGCTTTCTGGTCGCTAAAGTGTCAGGGCGCGGTACAGCATTTCTCATTAACATCATTTGGGGACGTTGCTACAGTTCTGTTGAAAACGTTAGTCTGAATCGCACTTGCCCGGAGTGGTCGAGCGTGTGGCTGTGGATGCTGGCGCCGTCCGCAGCTGCTATCTCGCGTTAGCTACAAGCTTCCGTTCATGCTTCAATTATAACACAAGGACCAAGCATGCGGTATGACTATGCCTTTGTTATCATTACGGCGTCGGTCACTGCATCCCCCTTTTTTTTCAGAAAACTGCACCTGAAGCGACCGACTCGCCGCTCTAGAAAAGTGATTCAAACTGTACTGCCACTCTTAAACTACTGTTTGTGTTCTTGCTCTAAACAGTCTGTCAGCTTTGATTCCTTGAACATTTGAGAAAAGCACAGTGCTTGTGGGAAAATTGTTTACGTGCGTAGAGTGGTGGTATATCGCCACTGGTGGTAATGCATTCGTTTCTCCTATTGGCCTCATGTCAAATGGCTGTGGTCTTGCTATTGAAGATCGACAAATAACGTATGCGAGCTGCGGGTTTTAAGACGAGTGATTTGGGGACTACTGTACTTCGAGTTCACGGTGATAGCTTGCCTGCCTACTATATTGGTATTTACTAGAAGGCAGGGAAGTTACCAATATGACAGTAAAGAGTGCCGTCGGTGTCTGTGGTATTACATTTTGTATTTTGGAGTGATCCAACGAAAGAACAGCACCAAAAACTCCCCCGCTGCTAAGGTCTCTGTCTCGTTACTACAGGAAGGGTTCTCTTTCGTCACGGTTCGTTAGCCCGACCACATAACAAGGCCGCTCAGCCGAAGTTATCGACGGCTGCTCTTCCGGTCGCGTCACCCTCTGAGAGGTCCACAGTTACTTCGCTCATTACCACTCCCGAAATAGACGATTTCTTCTTTCGGTTAAGCTAAAAAAAAAGACACCTTCTTCTGTCGCGTTTCTTATTTTATAGTGACTCACCATGCGGCTTTATTTCATTCTTTTGTTACTTACGCGTGAAGGGGAGTGGTGGAAAAAAGCGGGGGGAGGCAGAGCTGGGGGGTTGGAAATGTCGCTTTTCTGTTTTTGTTCGCCTTACTTAGACTTGGTCATTCGGTAAAAGCGTTCTCAAGAACAAGTCCAAACAAAATATACAGTCACTTATACACAAAGAGCGATGAAATCATGTAGCACGATCGCCTCACCACCAGCAACAAATATATATATATATATATATATATATATATATATATATATATATATATATATATATATATGCGTACGGGAACGAATGCTCGCAATATTGCGACGATAGTGGAAAGGAATAGGAAGCCACGCTAAGACCGGGCTTTTGTGGATGATTACGATAAACTTCGTTGCACGAGGGTACTTTGGAAAACGAAAGGGCACACTCATGTTATATTTGCATAAAGTACTGAGATCGGATTTAACGCGATCTTTCGATCCTTTAAGCTCTCACGCGTTATCTTAAAGGGGGCCCTGCGACAAATTTTTACCATGCTAAAAAAATGCTGCCGATTGCTAGTCGAGGCTCCTGAGAGCACTCGAGCCAATCAACATAGCGCAGTACGTGGCCTGGAATTTACTAGAAATCGTTCCGTCTTCTTTCTACAAATGATCCCATATACCCAAATTCCCGGCCATTAGCTGATTTGAGCAATGTGAGCTGCACAGCGCTCGCTCGCGATTACATAAAATCGTAAGCCACGTTTTTCGAAGAAAAAAAAAAGAAAAAAAAACAGAAGTACTCAACGTAATGGCACGCGCGTGACGTAACTTTCTTCCTTTATGCCACCCCTCCTTGTTTAGCTACCAGCGCGCTCGTCGGGACGAGAGAAAGTACTTACAGCGTGCGACCCATTGTTGTAACTCTGCTCGTACTTGACGGATTCTAAAGATTTTTGCGGCGGTCAATTCATAAGGCAGTAAACTCCTTCTATAAAAGCAAAGAAATGGTTGAGCTTGCGCACCTCGCAATGAAGTACGCAAGCTCAACCATTTATTTGACGTCACGTAAATTTTCTGCACAAATGTGTTGGTTTTCGTCGCGTTCAATTTTTGTTTCAATAAACTTCAGTTGTTAGACAGCGCTCGTACTGTGTCCGTCTCTTGCGCTCCGTCTAGTTCATGCTGATTTTTTACAGCATGCTTCCTAATGTTTGCGCGTGATTCTGTCCATCTCTCTCTTTTTTCTTCTGCTTCTCTTCTTGCCCCTTTATCCCTTTCTCCCCGTGCAGGGTAGCAAAGAGGACGTGTGTCTAGTTAACCTCCTGGCCTTTCTTTGCTTCTCTCTCTTTCTCTATCACTCTCTACGAGCCAGCCCCTCCTCAGGCTTCGCAGAGGCGCGAGCAGCAGAGAAGGAATCAACCAATCACAGCTTGTCATAGCGCTAATGTTATTTCATTTGTTTAGATTAGCGCTTACTCAACGGATTGCTCTAGCGAAAACAACCGCTTCAATTATTCTGCGTTCTCCTATAATGTGCTTAAATGACGAGATGAGTTTCAGCTAAATGCTGTGCGTGACTTTTTATAAATTAGCACTATACTTACGTCTCGAAATTTCGGTATATTACTCAATTTGGAGAGTAAATTCCTTGAAATATATATCCGAGAATGCTTCGTCGTGAGCTTATCATAACACTTAATTGCACCATTAGATGATGTTTACATTTGAGTAAAATAAGGGCACTACTTTGCGGAAGGTAATACTAGCGAAAAATTGCAGGCGGGAAGATTATTTACACTGAATAGCGTGACAGATTTTCCATTCCTCCTAGTTTGCAGTGTTATCTTGGGAGTTTGTAAAAGCGTAACTCTGCTTAGAAGATGAGTCAAAGATAACTCGCTTAGTTCTTGATAATATATGGGAATAGCGAAATACCGCCGTTTTTTCCCCCTGAAGTTTAGCGTGTGTTGGGTAACCATTGAGCAACAGCATGGTCAATGCGGGGGGGCATTATGCTAATTTTAGATGTTAGTTTAGCTGGACAGGAAATTGGTGAAATATTAAACGTTGTTCGCAAGTGTGGGCTAAAGAAGAACTTCTGGAAGAGAACGAAGAATTAAGTCTGACCTTAAAAAATTAACAGCGAAAAATATACATATATTTTCAGCAGTTTCAAAACTTCTTACTATTCTAGAAGTTGAAAAAAAATGTCTTAACAAACCATCTGCACATACTTTTGTGCCTGTAACACAAGCGTAACGTGATTTAACTGACGTGCCCATGCGGCCTGCAGTGTCGAAACAAGGAAGAAAAAATAGATTGAAACTTTCAACCATTACTTTTACTAAGAAATATATTGCTTCACCAGGCACGTGGGCAGACTTACTGCAAAACCCTAAGTTAAGGCAGTCGTACATAATGAAAGCCAAAATCCGTTTCGTTAAACTTTAGTTTTCCCTTCATGCTTTTCGAAATATAAGCTTAAGTCATTAAAGAAGAAACCTTGCAAGTTGGATTTCCTGAGTTTTAATGTTTGCTGAGGGGAGAGTTTACCCAGGTAAAATAAGTTGCTACATAAGCGGAAATGTATTTTCCCGTACGCGGGGATATATATATACCCTTTGGAAGAACTCGTAATTGCTTTAAGTCAGGCACATCTGCAAGTCCCGTTTGCTTCGCTCACTCACTCACTCACTCACTCACTCACTCACTCACTCACTCACTCACTCACTCACTCACTCACTCACTCACTCACTCACTCACTCACTCACTCACTCACTCACTCACTCACTCACTCACTCACTCACTCACTCACCCACTCACTCACTCACTCACTCACTCACTCACTCACTCACTCACTCACTCACTCACTCACACTCACTCACTCACTCACTCACTCACTCACTCACTCACTCACTCACTCACTCACTCACTCACTCACTCACTCAGGCAAAGAGAGAGTCTACCGCAGCTTTCGACTTCATTTTGTTTTGATACTCTGAAGTCGTATAAGAAGATCACGTCGCGTATTAATATTCTCTTCCCAGTCACTTACCTTTATCTTAAAACTTCTAAGCCATATGAAGAAACGTTCAGCAGAGGTCCAGCATATTTCCGAAAACGTCCCGCTTGTCCTCATTCACGAATATTTTGTTTTCTAGTAATTTAAATAAAGAAAATAGGGGAATTACAAAAAAAAGAAAATAAAAATAGAAGGCAATAACGGAAAGGCTGATTTTCGAGAACCGCTACAGTATTGCCATCGAGTGGTGTTATGAAAAGAGGATGGATGGATGGTGGAACTTTATTAAATATAGTCCTGAGAGACGCGACTAGCGCGCAGTGGGCTTCTCCCACGTTGGGACGGGCGTCCATTGAATTATGGTTCTGAAGGGCTTAACCTTTCTGCCTTCCTGCCTTGATCTCGTTTTCACTTTCGTCGGGCACCTTCGAGATAAGAAGTGCAAACAGCGAGAGGACTAGGTTGCTGAAACAACGTATTTGGAGAAAGCGTTTTTGTTGCCGTTGGTACTTGAAAATGCGTTTCCGATTGTCTCTGTAACGGATACAGGATCGTACAGTAGTGCTGCGTAGGAGAAAAATATGTAATAAAGTCTGGTTATCCTGCATTTCTTTAAAAAAGTGTTACAGAGCAAAATAGACGGGTTTGCAGGCAGGAGGAGTTCCAGGTTTTCTGTCTGTTTTTAGTTTTCGATACTTTTTACGTGAACACCGTAAAGCTCATGTAAACCAAGTGGTGTTTCTACCGCAGGAAAATAGCCACTACAGCTGTCACTACATTATCACTATGTTTGTATTGTCACTACATTACATGTACATGTACACTACTGCATGTGGTTGGTACTACATTTGTTGTCAATGTTTCATGCGTTGTAAAGTTCATTTGTGTTTGTGTGTGTTTCTGTAGAGGGTGGTGGGGGGGGAGCGTGTGTGCGTGTGTGCGCGCGCTGCTGTGAAGCGAGCAAACACAAACACTCCCATTTACTGTAACTCACGCTATGAGAAAGAAAAGAGAAAAGCCCTGACTGGCAAAAGCTTTATATTCGCCTTTGGAAATCAGCTATAGGAATAGGTCTGTATTTACTATCTGTATTGCAAAATGAAATGTGAGAAGAGACCCACCTGGTGCTTCGAGCCTTTTCACTTGCTTCTTTTTTTTGTTTTTTTATGGGGCCACTGTTCACGATATGAGCGATGAACCTGTTTCGATACCTTTACCTTCCAGATTTTTCAAACATATTTTACCGGACGGCTGTGTCCACGTTCTGACGTAGCTTTCGTCACAGATGCACTTGGAGAGAGCGTGATGGGCACTAGAAAATTTAGTCACTAGTGACAAGTGATTTAAATATTATAGGAACCCTATATTGCAGTATATTACAATATATATTCAGTATATCGTATTAGTTCGCGCACGGGCGCTAGCTTTTACAACATACTTAGTTTTTTTTCCCTGTTGAGCTCACTTTTGACAGCGAATAACGTGTGCAGACTTATATAATATTTTTGTCACATTTGAATAGATCATGCCGTTATGTTTTAACCAATACTGATGGACGTCGCGAGCATCCGTAACAGCGCTTATACTCCAAAAAGCGCCTGGGGGTGTCACCAAACTACGCAAACACGCACGCATAATGTCACGCCAACGGCGCCAAAAGCGGTGGAGCGAACGCCGTCGCAGCAACATCGACCTTCGCTGTGCTCGCCGCCCTAGGTGGTGGCTCGGCTATTTATATGGTGCTACCGCTGCCGCCCACCATTTAGAGGGCGTAGAAAACGCCCTACGATTTAAAGGCTGGAAGACCCTAATTTCTCAGTTATTACCCTCTTCGGCAACGCTTGCCACGGTGTCTCAGTGACTCTGACGTCACCTCGCAAAGGTCGACGTCCTACGTTCGATTGCCGTCCGCGAGTTCCGTTTCTAGATGGTCCGAAAGACACGTTTCGTGTATTTGAATTAAGTACTCGATATAAAAAAAAACATCCTGAATGGCACGTGGCATGAGAGAGAGCATGAAGGGAGGGAGGAAAAGAGAGAGGGAGAGATACGTGGATGGCAGTGATGTTAACCGGTTGGCAAAAAATTGCAGGCGACCCTAATCTTTGGATTAGGTGTCTGGTTGTGGCACGCTCACGTCGGCGTTCGTGTGCCCTGATGAGTTCCTTACTTTAACTTCGTGCTTCATTGCACCGCCAAAGCGGAATCTCAGAGGCCACGTGGAATGTAGGGCATGGTTGAGATCTTCTCCGCCAGGTGCCGTAAGGATTCCAGCTGCTCACAAGGAATGTATTTGCCCTTTAAATGAGCTCATTCAGTTATTTTTATCAATTAGTCATATCCGATAACATACATATGAAATATAATTCATAATTTCAACCGCCGCAACCATCGATTTCGTACCAGGTGTATTTCTTCAAAACACTATCGGAAAACCGGAAGTTCTCGACCGGAAGTGCTAGGAAGAGAAACAAGTGTGTCACTCGTTGCCTGTGTCACTAATATTCAGTTTGCTACTCTGCGCTACTAAATGGGCAAAAGGAGACGGAAAGGTAAGGGCGAAGGGAATAAAGAGAGAGAGAGATAGGCGCAAAATTAAGAAAGGTGGAGTGCCGATAGTCATTAAAAAAGGTTGGTTGTTCGAACAAACTTTACCCGCGCCGTCACTGCTTTCCCACATGTAGCTCGTACCAGCTGCCGAGTTCACTGGTAAAAGCACAGTTGAGATTCCTGAACTGATGGCAAGCGAGACACTTTGTAATTATACGTTCACGTGCTCTCGCGAAAAGGCTCGACAGTATTTGCGACTGCGAGCGTGATCTTCGCTCTGACATTGCAACGCCACTTTTTAACCGTATTTGTGGAATGTAAAAAGCGTGTGTTCATTCAAATTCCACTTTACGTGACTCCAATTTCAATCTCAGTTTGCAGCAGGGTATTCGCGTTTATTTGTTTTTTTTTTTTTGTATTTAGCAACGCCACGTGCGTACACCCTTCGCCACTCGTTTTAAGGGGATAAGTTATGTCGTACACGTTAAACATTTTTCTTTAAAAAAAAATGCTCTGATCAGAAAAAGAGGGGCTTCACCTTTTTAACCTAACGCTCGTATGAGAGAAAATAAGTGTGCCGAGAAAGCCTGCGAGTGTTTTAGTCTTAGCCAAAAAAGAACAAAAAATAAAAAAAGAAAAAACAAAAGGGATCGGAATGTATGGTTCGGGGAAAATTAAACTTTTTCAGGGAAATTCAGGAAGCGTTACCAGAGCGCCCGCTTTCTCGCTGTTTTTTTTCCTTGCGTTCTCTTTTGTTCCAGTGCCTCATGGGCATTAAGTGAATCAAATATTTTCCGCAATCTTTTAAAGTGCCTGAACGTGTCGAAAGTAATGAATGCGCTGCTAATTACTGCAAAATATACACGCGGAGCTTTGGTTCGTTAAGTTCGTTGCCGGTTCCCGAACATTCCTGAGACGGAATACCTTTCGTGCACCAAACAAATTTATGAGTTAACGTGAATAGCTGCAAGCTAAAAAGCACACATCTGCTTTTTTTTTTTTTCGGAATGATTTCGAATGCTACGGCATAACTTCAGTTTTATCGTGAGGATATCTTTATTTTTATGTTTGTGTTTTCTTTCCTTTATTGTATGTTTTATTATTTTCTAACAAGAAGCTCCAAGGAAGATAAAAGTTAATTAAGTGTGCTGTAACAAGTGAAATGTGCTCTAAGTTTTCTCTAATAAAAGTTAAGCTTTCAGAAATATTCAGGGCATGCTTTGTTATTGCTAATTAAATCTACCAGGAAAATCTTTTTATTACTTTAGCTGCTAAGCTACCATGACTGGGAAAAAAAAATAAGTGCGAACTTCCTACTGGGTAGTTTCATGTAATGCGCAAGCACTGTATACCTGTAATTTTTACAGCATAACCTTTATGAGCACACAACTACACCCATTTTTGGAGGCTATGTCCTCCGCCGGTGTCCGACTCAGTTATCACATGCAATGTGAAAAAAAGAAAAGAAACAGTGTTAGAGCTGGAAGAGATGCCAGGCATGCTGCTTGAAATAATAGTACTTTTACTACAGAGCCACACCACTAATTCGAAACTGCCTCAGAAAAATACCCAATAAAGCCGTTATGTCGGGCAAGGAATCGAAAATTACTTATTCATGTAATATTGCGTGGTACAAGAGTAGAATTCGTACCAGGCGTCCCAACCGTAAGTGCACAATGAGTGGGTGTTTTAAAGCTTCCCACTGATTATAAAAGGCTCATCTACAATTAATTGTTATCATAATGATCATCCCCCCAGCCGTATCATCAACAAAGTTCGCAGCTACGAAGGTGCACACATTGCTTTACTGACGCGCAATTGGGTATTTAGATAGCTCGCAAAATGTTCACAAATTATGACGCAGTGGGTACTTCGCAAGGGTACTTTCAGCAAGCGCCCTGAGGGATTTTACAATGGGCTCTCGGGTGGCTCCTCCAGCTTACGCTTGCACTGTGCAGAGTTTCCCGCCCAGATATGTGTGTTTTATCATTATTCTAATATATATATTTATGACTCGGGTACTGTTGTTTAAAAACTGAGCCTTGTTCAAGCACTATTCGCTGCGTGCTCGGCTTCCTCGTTAATATTGAAGCAATGTCAAATGTCTTACGTCTTTTAAATACACACAGAAGTTCGGAAAGCCTAGCTGCGGTAAGGTAGAACGGCTAGAACTGTTTCTAAACAAACGAGTCATCCAATTACTGTGTAGGCACCCAGAAAGACAGGGTTTCAGACGGGAGTAAGTGCTTGAAGAGATTAAAAAAATTCTTGAACAGAGGGTTTCGCTGGAACCAACGTTTCGACAGGTGGGCTTGTCTTAGATAATTCCTCTTGTTGGCTCCTGCGATATTCTTTGTTCAATGACTCTTTCATCTCTAGGTACCTTTCAGAAGTATTGACTCATCAAGTCGAAAAATGCTGTAAGTTTACAGCCCCTAAAAGAGATTCATTCCTATGGTAAAGCTAGTGTGTAAATATTATTCTTTGAACTCTTAACTCCAGCTTTTGACGTAGGTGTTACTGAAATGTCTACAATATCCATTGTATCATTTTGCACAACTTGCAGCGGGGATGCAACTGCAAGGGTTGCCTATAGAAGCGCTGAGAACCATCTTCCTTAGCTGACCGTAAAATACGACTATTAGTAGTTCCATTCATCCTCTGTTTCCATATTTAAAACAAATCTCGTGAGCTTATGTTCCGGTCCATTCGTGATTCGGGCCAGTAACATGCACTTCGCTCACCCAGGTCCGATGGCGACTTCTCCCCGCTCCGCTCACGTACCGCGTAATAACCAATCTCACGCTGTGGCGTGTTCGACATTCATTTGTCTAAATCAGACTAATTACGTCTTGCCGTGAGCCCTCCCGGCAAACGATTGCTACGCGGCGTTTTGTGCACGGAACTAGTTAGGTGTGGTTATACGAGTGGTTACTTATTCTGTGGAGAGTTCAGCATCCCATTGATTCCCATTAGCAGATCATGCACGCAACGTACCTATAAATGCAGTGTTGTAGCGTGACTCTCGATTCTGGTTAACTACATTGGTTATGACCCTTATTACCGCTCTGGAACCGCGCAACTTAAATACAAATTACAGATACTTGACGGGCTGCACTTGCTTCCAACCTCATCCTTGGGCGCCAAGGGGTTCATGTAGCTAAGCCTTGTGGTAATTTCAGCGAATTAAACAACGAACCTTCGGAAAAACAACGGTCCAATGAATTCCAAGCGTGCATGGAATAGGAACAGGAATCCGATCACTAGGCCGTCATTCAAGATGTTATCGCATCAAATTGATGTTGCTGGGTTTCGTCGCCATACCTGAGCACCGCGAATTGAACAAGGACTGTGTGCGCAAAAAGCTTTTGTGGCAGAGAAGCGACGGTGGATTTAGTCGCTTTGTCCCTTCGAAGACAATCAAGCAGCCCTCTTCAATCACCGGAAGGAGATGCCGATTGTCCGACGAAACGTAACAAAGTAAAAGACAAATGCTCACGTAAACGTGAGCGAACCGACAGCACAAAAGGATTCTTATCGTTTTTTTAGGAACTGCACACGTTTATTTCTCTCCTCGAGAAGTTGGAAGGACTTAAGTAACCCCAAGTGTTGCTAGTTGACAGGCCACGACTTCACATGGAGATAGGAGTCGGTGAATGCTCTAATTACTTTCATCAGAGGCTAACTCAGACACACAAGATGTGGTATCAGATGAGAATTTCCAGCCTGTTTCGAGTTGTCATCATAACACCTCAATGACTGCCTTGCTGAAAAACATGAAAATAAATTACAGTGCGATGAAGGAGCTGAAAGACTGGGGCCGTACTCGAAACTTCGAACTGTATCCGTCATTATTCATTTTTTGCTTGCAGCATATAAATGAAAATGTTACCGCATTTTAAGTAATTCAAGACCGATGGTCGAAACGCTGGCGAGAACCCCTAGTCAAGGATCTCTCATCTCTTAAACCCTCGATGTTCTCCTTAATTTGACTTGTTTAAAATTTTTGTGCAAGCTGACTTTTTCAGTAAGTCAAATTGAATTCAAATATAGAGTTGTACGTGCTAAAATCATGTGATCATGAGAAACCCTGTATTTGGGAACCACGGAATTAAGTTCGACTCGTGGTGTTCCTTGTCAAAACGTTGCCGCGGCGACCGGGAATTGAATATGAATTTTTGTTTTTCCACTTTGTAAACCCGTGAATTGCCTACATAATTATGGTGTGTTTCTAGGACAAAGCGCCATGTTGTGCCGCTGTTGCGGGTATGGTTTCAGACGAACATTAGTGGAGGTCATTCGTAGCGCTCTTGCTGTGCGTCGCGGGATGTAAAGAGTTCGCTAACAAAACTCTTAATTACGAATCACATTAGCAACCAGTAGACACGGTGGTGCCGCTGTTATTCAAGCCCGAGTACAGAAATGAGCTCTTATGCTTCAAGGCAGGTAATTTAGGATGTTTCAAGTAAAGCCGAAAATATTTTTTACCGCAGAAGTAAGCTACCTGACTTCGTAATCTGGTTTTAACCAGCGGGGTAATGCTGACTAAGTCGCATACAGGGACACGTGCTTGTAGTTAGTGATGTGCGGACCGTTAAGTTTCTTCACGTGCGGTGCGGTGAGGTAAGGAGCCGTGCCCAGTAAGTCTGGTAAGCCCACTCATATTCAGAAAAGTGAAGGATCTTCCGAGACAATGCACAAGTAACACAGATATCGCACACGCTACACTTACGCAAGAAGTTTAGTGAACATGCAACGTCCTAAAAGTATGCGCTCACGTTCATTACCATCTGGCTCACGTCCTGGTAAACGTTTGCAGCAGAGCAGGCCGGCGGTGGACCGACTTAGTTGATGGACGGAATGTAGCGGCGCGTCTTTGGAAGCAGCAGGGCGAGTGTTAGTAGGACAAACATTCAGGCAGGCAGGCAGGTACTCAGATAGCTCAGGAACCAGCAAGATACCGGATGGAGAGATTTTGCAAAATCTCTGCTATTTGCCGTATATGTCATCTAGTTTTCTTCCATGTCGCGGCAATGCAAACTTCTAGCTCAGCATCGCATTCGCAAACATAATGCTAAAAAGCTTCTTTTTCACAACATAATTAGCAGTAACTGCACAAACATTTATTTCTTTGGATTCTTTTCCTGAGGCTTCGGGAGATGGAAATTCTCGTTAGTGAAAGTGGAAGCAGCAGGAACCGACCAGTTGCTCCAGTGGAATCAGCCGTAGCAAAAGAACAAAAAAAAAAAAGACTATGCATAAATCGACCAACACTCACTTTACTGGGGCACCGGACGTGTCCATGATACTGCCGCTGCTACGACACATGTCATAGTGACAAGGGGTACGAGGTTCTCCTCACGCACATGCTTTGTCACGCACGTTACTACTTTGCTGCAAGAAGGAAGGAAGAAAAAAGAAGTAACACCAAAGTAGTGCTTCTTCTCGCATTGTAGCTTATCCTGAATGCACCCGACGGCTGTCAGCGACGGGAGCTGCCTGCTCAAACAGCCGGAAGAGCCGCCGTCGTCTCAAGAGGTCCTCAACTCGGCCGGTTAAAGTGGGGTGCTGCTAATCTCAGCGACGCGGGTTCGATTCCCTGCTCAGCGACGCGGGTTCGATTCCCTGCTACGGTGGGTCGCCTGGCTATCGGGACGAAATGCAAAAACATCCGTTTACTTATATTGAGGTGCTCATCAATGAACTCCAGGTGGTCAAAATGAATCCGGAGAGACCCAGCACGGCATAACATCACAACCATGCATATCGCGGTTTTGGCGCGTAAAACTCGCAGATTTTTAAGGTGAAATCCTTAAAATGCCTTATCATACCTTAGATGCCTCATCAAACGAAGCGTGACCATCGGCATCAGCATGATGTCATGCAAAAAATCCCGTGACTTCATCATAACGTCAACAATCGCCAAAACCCTTGATGTCTCTATCATACGTGCCTACGGCGTCACATCACGTGAGTCACACGTCCTCATATGACATCGTCGCTCGGGCAAAGGTGTATCGATTCCCGGGGTACTGCAAAAACACCTGAGGTGCAGAGTGTGTTTGTGGTGGAGAGGGACAATAACAAGATCTACTGAGAAAAAAAAATCCCAGTTTTGCTTAAGGGTGAAGCAATGAATGCGATAGCAACAAATTGTAATGTTATACGCAGTGAAGCTAGCGGCTAGCTCTCTTGGATCGGATCTCGTGTAACTGTGCAAAACGCTGGTTTATGAGAATACGGCTGCTCCTGTGAGAGTAGGGGTGTTCATGCCGTCTGTCATCACAACGAGAAGCAGTGAGAACGTAGAAGGGGATACTACCCGTTCGCCGATTTTTCGCGACTCAAGACCCCCCCCCTCCCTCCCCCCACAGACACATTTATTCTGATGTCCCTTATGCTTCTTACGAAAGGAGGGCGGAACATTTCCTCTCTGATTGAGGAGCAATCGATGGCAGGCCTCGCACGCGGGTGAACGATCGCATGCGCGCTCTGTGCGACGGAGATGGGCGGCTTGTGCTTTCTCTGCTTCATTTGCGTTCGTCGTCAGTGCTCGCGAACTTTTACTCGCTGGGTAAACATACGATGCACAGGGTGATGATATGAATTTGGACTTTGTGCGGAAAATGACGGCGACTCCAACGCCAACGGCGACGACAAAAACCCGTGGAGAGTGTTCATATAAATTCTATTGCAATCACAGAAGATGGCCTTCGCCTTCGAGTCATCTTAAACGCAAGCACAAGGGACAGTATGACTTTTTGTTACTCTACCTGTACTGCAATGTATTATAAGGTTACTAGTGAGAATGAAAGGTTAGAATCGGTCGTGTTACACCTGATATATTCTGCACTACTACACGAGAGGAAGAGGAAGCGGGGGGAAAAATAAGGAAAGAAAAATTGAGAGGTAGCACTTGATACGTGCTACCTCATAACAATGTTTAAAGTATGTTCAAAGGAGGTCGCTGAAACTAACCTATACAAAAAGCAGCAGTGTTTTGGTGCTTCGCGCGGCTCTGCTGAACTTGGCGTGCACGCTACACAAAGATTTACGCCGACAATGGTGCCATTGCTCATAATTAACTGCGTCGTCCAGCCTTTCCTGCACCTTTTACTTTCGTCCTCGCGACAACGCGATGTGGTGTTTTTCGACTTCCTGAGCCGTGTTTCTCAGAA
>JALIZH010022457.1:0-35948 GCA_030522465.1 Rhipicephalus appendiculatus
CTTGAAGGCAAGATAACCGCAGTCATTAACAGATTGGATTCCAGGAGAAGGAGTGCGGACGCGGGGGGCGGCAGAAAGATAGGTGGGCAGATGAGTGATGTTTGCGGTGATAACGTAGCTGCAGCAAGCGCAGTAATCGGGTTGATTGGCAAAACATGGAAGAATGTAGGGCATTTTGGACGGACAGTCCGTCCGTCCAAAACATGGATTGGCAAAACATGGTTTTTGCCCTACTGTAGGGCAAAACCTCTTCCATGTTGTGCCCTACAGTGGGCGTGATGATGATGATAATTATGACGATTACAACTATACGACACGTTCCTATTACACGGTTATTAATGCAGCCTGTGGGAAAATATTTTTTTTTTAAACTCTCCTAGCTAGCACGCCACTTCCTTCAAAGTTCGCACCCAGTTCTCGATCGACAAAACATGACCCCCGGTCGACCGCCGAGTTCCGACCCAGCGCAGTCCAAATCCCCCCCCCCCCCCCTACACACCGCTTCCCTCTTTTGAAGTTGAGGGGTCGGTCATCGGGGTCAAGGGGCCGTTGACACGCCCGGCGTGCAGGAGGGGTCACACCCTGCGCACTGACCTCTTGCGTCATTGACCTCTCGCTTCCCTGATTCGGTGCGCAACACACCCAAAACACAATCGTCAGTCGTCTTGCATTCATGCATTCTCCACCCGTGCAGGAAGTGTCTCGCGGGTTCCTTTATAGAAATATCGCAAAGAGAGAGAGAAAGAGATGGCGCATCCTCTTTTTGAGGGAGTAAAGAAATTGGGAGGTACTGCTATTCATGGCTATGTATAGGCGACCCTAGCAAGAGCGATGTCCTTAGATAAGGCAATCATAACATAAACGGCTGGTCTTCTTTTGTTTTGTTTTGTTTTTTTTTTTGTTTTTTTATATCCCAAAACCACGATATGTTTATGAGAGACGGCGTAGTGAAGGACTCCGCCAATTTCTACCACCTGAGGTTCTTTAACGTGCACCTAAATCTGAGTACACGGGCCTCTAGCATGTTGCCTCCATCAAGATGCGGCCGACGAGGCAGGGATTCGATGGCGACCAGCCATAGCATCTCCTTCAGGATGAATCTGGCCAAGGCTCTCTCTTCCAGAAAGACAAAGGACGAAACACGACATCCCAAAGAACACAGCGTTTCGGCATTTGCGTTACACTTTGTGATTGTCTGTATGTCTCAACAAGAGCGCTAGAGTTGAAATCACAAAGCAGCCTCTTTTCGCGTAAACCAATGCCACGCATACAAAGAACTCCGAAACAATACGAAGCACATCCTCAACTAATATACACTTCTTTAGCAAGACGACATTACAGGCTTCGGAAGGACTCGGCTGAAAGCCAGCCCCAGTCTTCCAATACGAAAACTCCAGACATCCTGCGGAATAGACGAATAGACGAGCGCTTGGGATCTCGAAGCAGCGGCGAAGGCAGCGCCAGCTGGCTGCCACGCTTTTTGCGCGTAGTGTACACCGTTATCCACTTCGCGTTGAATGGGAGAGCCGACCGGACGGCCGCATTCAAGCGGTGCAGGCGGCGCTCTGTAATCGGGCCGATCATTAGTCAGCGGCGAAAAGAGGGATCGCATCCCCCCCTCCCCGTCGACAGAAACTCACGCACCAAGCGAGTACGCGACTGCGTCCGTTTTCCCACCGCTTCTTCCCGTCATCGAATGTGCACTGCCGAAGTCCACGAGCAGACTTTGTAATGCATGCCTCGTTCGTATAAGGGTTGTAAGGCCGCTACTGTCTTTCTTGTGACGCGCCACATGTGGGCAAGCTAGCTTAAAGCTCCGCTGGATAAAGTGTGCTGGTGTTTCACCTCAGGATAGGCGTGGTGGCGAGCGATACCTACATTGGTGCGTATTTTCGTCCTTTCTCCGCCATGTCTTCTCGTCACCTTCGATAAAAGCGCACGTCATGTTTAGCTGCAGCCTTAAACGAAACTATATGTCAAATGTAAGCAGAAGGACGACATGATGCATGCAGCTATTTTAAAAGAGCAAGCTTGATAATACACTTCATCACAGAGGGATTCCAGCCACCGGCCTAACAAAGCCCAGTCCTTCCATAAATAGATACCAGAGCTTACGCTACATACCCTAACTTACCACAGCGCAAGTGCTATACCGCGACCTCTACACTCATGGACCACAAGAGGAAACGACATATACAATGCTACCCAGGAGACGTCTGACACTTAAACACTTTGTACGCAAGAGTTCGAACCTGCAGTTCTCCGCCGTGCTCCTCTGGGGTTCGCTTCCAAAGGCACCTATTCTGTAACTGTGATAACCAACTACTTTTCTGTCTTACACATACGTGTCCCATTCAGTTACACTAATTTTCTGCTAATATCACCCACAGAAGACCGCCTACCCTTCTTTGGCCTCCACAGCAAAGGCCATTCATTGGTGATCGATCACCGGAAGTTCCCTTTTCCAAATGCATTGCCTAAAACTCTTATCAGCGAGATGTTTCTGCTTCCGAACGATACGTGAACGAGTCGCCATCAAGAGCCTCACGGTCAAACGAAACCGTAGACAGCCCGAATTGGGGTCACAATTCGTGAAGCGAAGAGATTACCTTTTAACACGGTTTGTAACGCAAGAATGGCTAGCCCGTGGCCAGAGTGGCGACCTTTCACAACGTCACGGACGCTCCAAATACTAGTAGTAGACGCTAATATTGGCAAGGTATATCTAGCAGTCCAAGAGATTGAAGAACCACGTGACCGTAAGAAGAGAGGAGGAGAAGGAGCAGAGAGAGAGGGGCAACGGAAAGGCAGGGAGGTTAACCATGTTGAGGGGTGGAGAAGACACAAGGGGGAAGGGGAATCTATCCTTGCACAGAGGGTGAAAAAGAGGGGTCTTGATGGTAGCGGCACAGAAGTGCATGTATGTGTATTTATATCCGAGTCAGGCTGCAGAAACGTCCGCACCGGACACGGCTAACCCAAGGTGGGTGCCACGGCTATCGATGATTGATCGATTTTTTTCCTGTCGAGGTGCGTAGAGGGAACAACCGAGACCTTTTGACCGAACACGGTCTCGTACACGGTAGCACGATCTTTGCTACGCACTCACACACACACATACAACAGTACGATGTAGATTCCCGTAAGCGTCGATGCAGTAAAACCAGTAAAATCACCGATTTCCAAGGGCGCATGCACAGGACTATTGAATTCCAAAAGCTAGATCACATGGAATAGAGCTTTTTCGGGAGGCTCTGCATGGGCCTACAACAGCCACCAAAATCAGGGAGAGAACAACGACTTTCCATCAGCTTGCTTTGAACCAGACACAGAGGCCCAGTGGCAGGATATGACGTTTTGAACGTACGTCGATATTTGAGCATGCATGCGGCGCACGTTCCCCAGCTACAGAGAGGCACGACAGTCCTCGTGCGCCTTTCGAAGCGGCGTTAATTCGTTGCTAATGGTTTCTAAAACGGGAACACCCCTGCAGCGGACCCGAAGACAGAGAGAGGTGCGCCACGCGTGGATCGACGAAGGGACGACAATGCGGCGTGAAAGAGAAAAGTGGCGGGTGATTCGGAGTCCGTCCGTCCGTCCAAAACGGTCTTTTGTGCAAACCATTGTGCGCGAGCAGGATGGTTCGACTACGTATGCGAACGACTGTGCATGAAGTAATGGATAAATGAAACGTGAACAAGGAATCAGAATGCGGATCAGTTTTTCGCAAGCGATCCCTTTTCTCAAGCAGTGACTTGAGATTGTTACAGACAAGAACTTACCCGAATCCAAACTTTATTATCAAGGTATATCAACACAGAGAGGTCCAAATCAATTGCGAGAAGTGTATGGCATCATTACTCTGTACCAGGCCCATAGCCAGGGGGGGTGCTCTAAGCGAACACCAAGAAAATAAGGGTGTCCGCGTCGTTTTTTGCGCTGTGTACATGTTCAAGACCTTCGAGAACCAGTGACTATAGCTCCGCTTTCGATTCTTGCTCAGCTCCGACTCGGAGACACAAGTCTGGGTCACGGAGCGGGCAGAGGCAGCCGCCAGGGTTCACGGTCTACTGGCCGCCTGACCAACAGTGAACTCTTGCACGGTTGAATATCAGCAAGTTCACTACGCCATGTACAACAGAGGGACATGTCGGCACGCTGCTTATGATTTATGTAGCAAGCACCTAGAGCCTGTTCCTGTATAGCTATACCCGCTTGCATCAGCGATATCTTCCTGTGGTATGTATACCGCCTACGCTGCCTGTGATCTGTTTATTATATACTAGCTCCAGAACACCCTGTATATATGGCCCTCGCATGGGCAGCCGCACAAAAAAAAAAAGCATGCAAGAAAAAGTGGGCTCAGTTTTCCAAACCTCCTCTATGCATCTCAGCCAGTCAGGGCCCTCCCACTGTTTCAAAACTCCTTCGACAGCCGCAAGCAGGGACTCGGCCTTCACGCATGCGCAGCGTGACAAACTCGAGGAACGAACGATCGCCTAGTACACCCTCACCACGCAATCCTTTCCTCCTCCTCTACGCGACGGACCAGCATGCCATCGGTCCAGGCTGTGTGTTATAAACTGTCGCGCTGTAGCCGGCGAGTCTCGGCAGAGACGGCCCGTATAGAGAGATGATTGAAGGAGAAGGGTCAGTACCGGGGAGCTTTTCCCACGCCTAGAAGCCAGCAGCACGTGGTTTCTTCGTCTGTCTATATGGACGAGACAGCGAGCGCGGACACCGCTCCGGCTGTCGCAATCAAAAAGTGTATACGTCGAAATATACGTATACAATACTGTATATTATACGCACGTCCAGATGTGTCTCACACTCTACCTAACTCTCTCTCCTCTTCTAGTCTTCGGAGAGATGTATACTCAAACAGGCCTAGGTCAGAGAGAGAGGGGGGGCGGAGGGAGAGAGGCTAAACGAAGACTGCAGAAGTGATGAAGAGAGGAAGGGTTGACGGAGAATAGAAGGGGAGAAGGAGTAATAGATATATGCGCGACGGTCGAAGCTTGTAAACACTTATGGAGGGTATAGAGTACTGTCCTTCAGCTGTTTTGAGAGAGGAGGGGAGGGGGAATGGACGAGCGACGAGAGAGACAAAGCAGTCGCTGTGAAGCACCGGGCAATAGAGAAATAGTATATATATGAGATAGAGGAGAGGGATGGCCTGTCTCATGCGTATAGATATATGGTAGGGATTCGGGACAGGTCCAGAGAGCGGTGGAAAGGGGCGTTGAAATGGTGTGGGAAGGGGGGTGGAGGAGAGGTCGCGGAAATGGCGCTGAGCCGTCATCCCACCGCATCTGCAGTGCTAGATTACCACTACCCCTTCCCCCCTTTATGCCGGATCGTCAATAAAGTTGTTTCACTCAGGAATTAGTTCACTTCAGTGGGGGAGCTTAAACACAGAAACATTACAAAAGGATGCACGCAAAAAGAGCCGAGAACCTAGAAACAAAGTATGAAGGGGCCGGGGCAGGTTTTTTGGGGTTTAGGAAGAAGGAACAAGAATTATAGCCGAGGAAGATGAAGAAGAGATTATATAAGCGGCGTGATGAAAAGCGTGACTTCAAGAGGAAGAAGTCAAATGGGAAAAAAATTAAGGCTACCATTTATAAGTTATTTTCTAATATATCCCTAAACCTACTTATTTTCTAAAGCTATCTGTTTTCTAGGACAGTGAACCAGTTTATTCATGGCCGATCCACCGGGGCGCCAGGTAACTAAGCAACAACCAACCAACTAACCAATGTACGCAGCGAACGATCTAAGTTTCCAACGCTGTGTCATGATTGGCTGTAAGACGACCGCAGTATTTAACTGGGCGCTCTCGCGGAAAAAAAAAGAGTGTGTGTGACTCTTTTTCCGTGAACTCTGTCGTGCCACGTGTATGACTCTCTTTAAAGAGTCATGCTGACTCTCTTTTGATGTCCCACGACTCTCCGACGAGAGTACAATGATCTCCGAAGAGAGTTCACGATTCTCCTTAACGAGAGTCGCATGCATGGCTAGTTAGGACTAACACCAAAAAAAAAAAAAATACAGTCAAATGACGTTTTTTTTTTCTTCGAGTGTGAGCTTCCTAGCAGTGAGGCACGAAAATAGCGTTACCCATTCAAGAGCACTAGCGAAGAAAGAAAGAAAGAAAGAAAGAAAGAACGAAAGAAAGAAAGAACGAAAGAAAGAAAGAAAGAAAGAAAGAAAGAAAGAAAGAAAGAAAGAAAGAAAGAAAGAAAGAAAGAAAGAAAGAAAGAAAGAAAGAAAGAAAGAAAGAAAGAAAGAAAGAAAGAAAGAAAGAAAGAAAAGCCCTACAGCAAAGGAGGGTGAGAGTGTCATAGAGTCGCATATAGGCAAATCAAGAGGAGAGAACAGTACAGTCCAAAGTCGATTCCTACGTCCCGCGGACTACATTCCTCTATTCCGACGATGTCAACCCCAAGGAAAACCACAAAGAAAGCTTCAGAAAGAAAACTTGGGAGAGAAAGGAATGCATTGTGGGTAAGGAAACGGTGGGAGAGGAGAAGCAGCAATGGCTACCACCGCTGCTACGATATTTCACCTAATAATGTCGTCAGGCCTTCACAGCGGGAGGTACGGAACACCAATACAACCGTGGCATCGCCTTGCCCCCACTCACTCTTTCCTTTGCTAATCTCTACATAGCTTTTCGTTTTCTTTTTCTTACCTCTCGCGATTTGTCTTTAGTCCGTACTACTCTATAGACCGCGTGCGCGTCCTGTGACCCCCTCGTTGGGATCGACTGCTGCGACCTCATGCGGCGACGAAGACAACTAGCTCGATGATGAAGAGGTCAGAGAGCCGGGAAAGGCCGATGGTACAGTATAGGACGCGGGGTAGAGGGTTCGCAGCTCACACGTGGGGCTGTGGTGGTCTTCGTTGGACGTAAGACTTCAGCTGATGTGAACTCTTGTACGTCGCTTTCATATCAGATGTGTTCATTTCATTCTTTTAAGCGATGCTTTTATATAACTCAGATTTTGACGGCGTCGTACACAAAAAAAAAAAAAAAAATGGCACCGGCGAGCGTACAGAGATGCGCCCTTCCAAGTTGCACCGCTCACACGCATATTTGTAGGCACCGTTTGCCAATAACTGATGCTGTATCGATCACGGGCATGTAGGCGATCAGCTGTTTTCGATATGGTAATCTTATCCTTTATCGAGGTTATCTACGTGGCTTGTCATTGCACGCCACCTCCTATTGTTTCCTGGATATGAAGCAAGCATGATCGTCGTTGTTGCCTGCAACAACTGAACGATTGCATTGCTAACAACATGAATGAATATGCAATTACCGGCATGGAAGAGGGAAACGGGAGGTAGCATTGCGCAATGCAATATAAAAAAATAGTGGTACGTCAGACCAGCAGACGCAAAGCTTCGATTGCCCCATTTTCCCGATAGAGGAAGGTTCAAGATTTCTTTTTTTTTTTTCCTTGGAAACATTTCTTTGCTTCCATACCTCGCCGTTAAGATACAAGCGCAGCCTCTATACTCTCGTAAGATCAAAACCAGCAAACTAAAGGAGCATACACACGGAACGAGGAATGCAAAGCGCGACACTGAACTATCAACCGATTTAATCAACATAACCTGACGTAGTCCGATCAATTGATAGTCCAGCATCGTCTTGCAGGCGTGTTTCTTGTGCTAATGTGGTTAGCTGGTTTTTACCATATGCCTAATCACTCAACACCTATCTCCAATTGTTTCCTGTTCGCCTTGACACAACCGCTTGGATTGCTGATAGACTGAAGCCTACTGATAGACCTTATGTCCTCAACTCTGCAATGCTCTTAAACCGATTCACGGGTCCTCCCGTAATGTTGTACATCTTTAGGTTGCAGAATCAGATTCTTCCTTAGTCACCGAAAACACTATATTTACAACCCCGTAAACCATCTTGAGAAAAGAATAGCACTAATCAATGCGAAGAAATGTCGCTTGGAACATGGTCGTCAGCAGGATTTTCTGTTTGGGGGGTGCAAACAAGTGCTGCATCGCCGCTGTGTAGGGGGAGAGCGCTGGTGTATTTAGCTTGGATGGGGACAAGTGCTGGTGTGGCTTGAGGGGGGGCAAGTGCCCCTTTTGCAACCCCCTGCAGACGCCCATGGCTTGGAAGATATCCTGCTTACTTTAATTATTTGTTATCCGTGTGAGGTTTATCTGAGTAGAAAACTATTTTTGTTTTTGTTTTTGGGGTAGCAGCAGGCACATTCCGCATTGAACGAAAACAACCAAAAAATCGCAGTGTCTTTGTGTACGAACACAAAGACACTGAGCATAGAACGACTGAGGCTTTCTGTGTGAGGGGAGCGCAGAAAACAGCGCAAGCCCACCGCGACAGCCACTATAAAAGTGTCGCGCGCAAAGCTGTTCGATCGCCCTCTTCTATACCCGGCACACCGCGGTGCAACACAACGCAAGTTGAACGAGTATAAGAAGACACCGGCAGCTAGAGTCAAGCCACGGCCGAATGCCGTGGTTGGCCACGCGGCGCGCCACCTGCTTCAAGCCACTCCGTGGCAGCGGCGACACTTGAGCAATTTACGAGACACCCGCCTTTGGTTCCCCCCTAGCGGTCTTCGCTGGCGACGATGAACGGCGCTCTCTTTTTCACCACCCAAACAAGGATAAAGAAGCGAAATAAATTAAGAGGGAAAAAAAACGGGTGACGCGCAGCAAAAGGACCCAACTCCGGGAGACCTACCGGCCGCTGTCGCGGTAGCGCTCGCATTTTATTTATTTATTTATTTCTTAGGCCTCGTGTGGGAACTGCGCAGCGTGCGCTGAGCTGATCCGCTCGCAGGTGTGTCGTGAGACTGAATGACGCGAGGGGGGCACCACAGGAACGAAGGAGGGTGATGACGTAGAGAGTGGGGAAAACAAACGATTGACCAGAGGCCGACTAAGTGAGTGAGTGAGTGAGATCAAAATAGCACAGGTGCGTGCGTGCGTGCGTGTGTGTGTGTGTGTGTGTGTGTGTGTGTGTGTGTGTGTGTGTGTGTGTGTGTGTGTGTGTGTGTGTGTGTGTGTGTGTGTGTGTGTGTGTGTGTGTGTGTGTGTGTGTGTGTGTGTGTGTGTGTGTGTGTGTGTGTGTGTGTGTGTGTGTGTGTGTGTGTGTGTGCGCGCGCGCGCGCGCGTGCGTGCGTGCGAGTGAGTGAGTGAGTGAGCGAGCGAGCGAGCGAGCGAGCGAGCGCCATCCGATACTTGCTGGAAAACTGTGGGAATGATCTCTGTTACAAATGAAGTCGTTAAACTAATAGCGCATTCGCGTATCTACCGATCTTCCAGTTCCTACACTCTAGTTTCTAGTTCCTTCTAATTATTTTTGTTTCAATTTTCGTCGGCCCTGACAGGCACTGGAACAGCAAGCTTTCACTGAAAGCGATCTTTTGTTCACGGTGTGCGACCATACAGTATTCAGCATCAACAGCTACAAGAGCTCCAATAACACTTTTTTGAAAAGTACTGGGCTAAATTGTAGGCTTTAAGGGAGTCGCTGCTTTACGATCAAAATGCACCAAACGTGGTGGTTACATCATAGGAAAAGGACCCACCAATAGCATCCTACTTCAACTCTGCTTCAGTGATAGTTGTCTGTGCTCTCTTCTATAATAGGTGTAGAGACACAGTCCGGTCTTGCTCAGCCAGAGATACGGAGAAGGGGGGGGGGGGGGGTTGAGGTGGAGAGTGAGCTTGAACAAATACACATCTCGTAAAGCCTCGTGTGTCGACTCTTCGTCGACGTCGCATTAGGCAACAATGAGCTCGCGAAACGAGCCAACGGGACTCAAACATGCACGCACGCGGTCCACGAGACCGCGTGTTTGCGAATTGAATTAGAACGCGCCGAAAAACCCTGCGGCCACCAAGGGTTGCTACGCGAGCGCCCCCTCCCGTGTGCGTCTGTGTGTACACGCGTCGCGTATACGTCTGCTGAGTAGGCAAGCCTAACAGAAGACAGGGCGCGTTGCTGTTTGCTGCGGCTAACAGCAGACGATAAAGAGGGTACGGGGAAAACTTAGGGGATGGGCATCGTATGTTTCCCTAGTGTTTTGACCGCGACAGCTCAACGCCAATGCATGCGGAAAGGTGCTGCGAGAGGGCAACCCTCTCTCTATACGCGCTACTCTTGTTCCGGCATGCGATTGTGCTTGCTTCGCCGCCTAATGTACGTGTTTCTTTCTTTTTACCTTTACCTTTACCAAACATTTACCAACCGATATGGATGCATTATGACAATTTTTGCGCACACAACACGAAGACAAAACGAAGAGTTCACAAGGACCAGCGCAGTCCTTGTGAACTCTTCGTTTTGTCTTCGTGTTGTGTGCGCAAAAATTGTCATAATGCAGCCAAACCAACTAGCCCGCCTTTCCGTTTTATTACGATATGGATGGTAAAGGTGTGCAGAGCCCTGAATCCACCCCCCCCACCCCCCTCCAGGTAATGGTATCGTCTTAGTTCCAGAGAGAGTAGCAGCCGAAACGCTGTAGTCAATTTTTTCGCCTATCGTGCGGAAAGAGTCGGGTATTCGCTGTTTCACACCAACGAGACATTTGCATATGTGTTTTATCTACGCTTTGTTTCGTTTTATCTACATCTGATCCTAAGCCCATTGATAATGATAGAGACACGCCGATAACGCACACTTATAAGCACTGCTTTCTGCAAGAAACGTATACTGTGGCCAGATAACGAGCAACGATTATGTGCAGCACAGACGTGCACATATTTCGAATAAGAGGCAATGCAAATACGTGCGATGATACGCAACGCTGTCGTAAGTTGCAGTATAAAGCAGGGCTCAGTTGCGTTCCGCGTGGCATATGCCTTGTGTCAGCTGTTTGCCAACTATGCTCGAAAGCAAGTACATAAATGTGTAGCCATGACACGGCAACATAAAATACGAAGCTGATGTGGAAAGAGGATCATACTAATCCAAGACGAGCAATATCATTAGCCGAAGCTTCAATAAGGCGCGTTACAATCACGCTACGAGATGCCGCGCAGCGTTGGAAACATAGTGGCACAATACCCGTCGAGTTTGGAAAGTCTGTACTAAATAGAACTGCAAAACCGTTCAGTTTCGAAAGGTATAATAGCAACCCTCCAAAACAACCCACAACTGCCTCGCGTCTGTCCGTACATATTCCGCACGCATTGGAGCAATACAACGTTCGGTAAACAAACCACTAGTCTATTGAGTTCTCAAAAAAAACAAAAAAAGAGAGAGAGAGAGAGAGAAGAATAGAAATTTAGTCAGTTTCACCCCGCGAAAACCACCGGATAGCGGAGCTGTAAGGGCCGGAGTGTGTGTGATTGGGTAGCGAGATCACGTGCTTCATCATAATTAATCATCATCATCCTCCTCATTTAACATCACAGCCATCATCATCATCATCATCAGTTAGCGCCACCATAATTATCATTGCGAGAATCTTCATGATCATCATGATCATTTAGCATCAGCACCAACATATTTATTCACTGTCCCTCTGGTCCCGTGACCTGCATGACGCCTACTACTGCTACTATTACTACTACTGCTACTACTACTACTACTACTACAATGGCGCCGACGACGGCTCATGGTAGACTAAGGCCCCCATTCACAAACCAACCTTACCCTTACCTCATGCTTTCATCAAGTTTCTGGACACACTACGTGCGTTATAAGGGCAAAAAAAATGGTAACGGAGTAAAAGATAACTACAAGATTGGTTTGTGAATATCAACTTGCTTCGTCTGTGAAACGCAATAAAGACCCAAACCCTGCAAGAAGCATTTAGAAGCATCTCGAACGCGCACAAAACTGCGATTGACAAATGAAGAACGCTTAGCCACGTCACTCCACAGCAGAGACAAGTTTGAATGTGTTTGTTTCGGTGTCTGCGCGTTTCCGTACGCGCGTTCAAGTAGTGCAAGTGTGAATTTAGCGTCAGGCTGAAAGCCACGAGGTATAAGTATATACGGCCACGCTATAGACCATATAAGAGAGGCGAGCCAAGCCTCCGCGAAGAAATATACAGCGCTAGAACGCGCTCGCTCGCGCAGCCACTTTGCATAACAAAAACGCGCCGACGCCGCCACCGCAACTGTGGCGGAGGCAAAATGGTGTGTTTATAGCAAACTTCTTCCGCAGCGGCGACAGCCACGCCACAACGCGCGCAACGCAGCCCACCGCAGAGGTGAAACGCTCTCGTTTTCAGTTATTTAGTTCGCACTGTTAACGCTTTTTGTTGTTATTTTTTTCGGGCAACCGCCGTCGAGACCGCGCCGCTTTAGATATGGTAATTAGAAACCTGGCTCGGCAGCAACAGCTCGGCTTAAAAGGATGCGGGCTCGAGTGAATAGGTTCCCGGTTAGCCTCGGGCGTTTTTTGGGAATGACGTCGGACTTAGAAGGGACACTCACCGTCTCTGTGGACACTGTACGGAGAAGCGTGATATATATATATATATATATATATATATATATATATATATATATATATATATATATATATATATCAGGGGGGAGTGATCGAGCGCTCGTTTCTTTTGTTAGACACAACCTAATGAAACCAATAGACAATGCAGGTAAGGAAGATTTAGGGGGCATAACTATACTTTCACGTTTTAACTGTAGTATATTAATTATGACCACGCTAATTACTATAATACAGCCAAGACGTACAAGTAGTGTCCCCTATGCCTTGCTTAACATCATTTTCTATTGGTTTCATTAGGTTGTGTATATATATATATATATATATATATATATATATATATATAGGGAGAGAGAACAGATCCGTATGATATGATGTTCCTGATAATACGTGGCGCATAAGCAAGCCAGCGGCCTTATTATAAAGCCTCTGCATCGCGCTTGTGCTGGCTGCTATAGCTATTATAGGAATTCCGGGAAGCTAACCGCGCGTACGGCGTCTCTATACGGATACGTAAACAATTACTTAGCGACAGGCGCGTTATTAACGATGAAGAAAAGAGGAAGCGTAAAACGTTTCCCGAAACTTAAGCACGAGACAGACATGCAGTATGAGAAGCGATGTGTCAAAAAAATGTTGAGAGCATTCAAATACTACATAAACTTAGCAGAGTTATGCAGTCTCTTGTGTGCTTTCAAATATACTCTATAACTAACAAAGCGATGCGGTTTTTCGGTGTGACGCTCTGCGTGGTGTAGAAGCTTGTTCCCGCGATGAGCGTCTTTCTGTGCGTGATGTGGCTGCCTTTAATCGTACTTCCGAATATCCATTAGTCCCCTGTAGTTCTGCGACGTACGCCTTGAAATAACCAAGTATCACAATAAATTTCATCTTTGCGTTTTGACATCTTGACAAGTGACGTTCCTGTGGCTGAGTACGTGGCTTTACAAGAGCTGCAGTGTCATATATCTTTACATATCTCATTATCCTGAATTTCCTTGGTCTGATGCCACTAGTGATATACACATGTTGTGTACAAAGTCATGCGATGGACTTGATTCTTGGACGATGCACTGATTCTTGGACGAAATACCAATAACTTCTGCACGAACACTGCGCGAACATTTCATCAATCCATGCTCACATAGTAAATAAGAGCACATATCTTGCATTATTCAGTTTTTGTTGCTGATGTGACTGATTTTATTGTATAAATTCGTATTAACTTTTTTGGACAGCTTGTGTTCCGAATAAGTGTTGTGCATGTCTTCCCCCCCCCGCCCCTTTATTTTTGCACATGTGTGTTATTGCTGCCTGCATTGTAGATGTGGCTGCGGGCCTCAGCCTGGTGTGCTTGTGTTTCAAGCGACTTTTACCCTCAGTCTCCTCCATGGTTGATGGAAATAAAGAAGTTGTTATTATTATTATGTGTGCATCGATTTCAATTGTAATACCATTTCCAACATGAGGCGATGCTTTTTGAAGAAAGGCGTGAATGTGAAATATAAAAATAAATTCTCTTGCGTTCAAATATTTCGTTTACCTGTCCACGCTTCTTCTACTGTCATTTATGCACATATCAGTCCTTCCCGCGATATAGTTACTTTTTTAAATGCACGTACGAATGACGTCACTTTGGGCTATACAAACGTATGGATTACCATCTTTAGCGTTCAATAACTGTCCACCACCTGGTGGGGATTCTAGACAACTGATCTGCCATACTGCGCATGCGCGCGTTTCCTGTCTGTCAAAGTTAACCGCCCCTAAATCGCTCTCCGACTCGTATGCATAATCCGATATCACATAAAAGAAAAACAAAACAAAAAAAAAAGGGAATGAAGGAAGGAAGGGGTAGCCTTTTTCGTTTTTTTTCTTTTTTAATCTTTACTTCGTGTTCTGTAAGACACTATCGGAGAATGTTCGTGGTGGTGGTGGGAGCGAAACGGATGAGACGACGTAAAAAAAAGAGAAAAAAAAAAAACAAAACACAAAAATGTCCAAATGAAGGCGAGAACTGTCACCCTTCCTACTGGCATCCACACCAACCTTCGTTCATTTTTTCTTTTTTTTCCAGAGTTTGCGGGAATATTCCCGACCGGCACCGGAAATTGAAGCCGCTTTAAAACCCGCAGGTGCCAGAACTCCCGCAGAAGGAAAAAAAAAAAAAGGAAAATACGGCTGCAAGCTATTCCTTGATCGCAGTCTTCAATCTGACGTGAAACAGCTTGCGCTCGCGCTGGGAAGATATCTCTCATGACGAGCGCATCATATTGCCGTTATGAGCTATATTCTCTATGTAAAGTTTCGCGAGCTTAAGGGATGAAGACTGATAACGTTAAAAAAAAACAGACAAAAATGCCACGAATGGGTAAAACGAAGGAAAAAGGATGATAGAGAAAAAAGTGGGTATACAGGATCGAAGCGGCGGAGACTGCGCCGTAGTTTCGAAGTTAACTGTCGGGGCCTTTCCTCAGACGTCACTCCGTGCATGCTAAGACTAACAAGAGAGACACGAACAAATAAAATTGCGGTGTGGTTATAACCGACTTAAATATAGTGCTTCGAATGAGTGGCTAAAGGCAAATAAGTTGGCCAATAGCGATACCCTCACGCAGCAAATCACCGTCATACATGCGTATGTAGGATACATCTGGCGATATTTGTGCACGCTTTGTATACCAAGCGTTTGAGGCCCACACAGAACATACGAGCGGGTCTACCGAAAAGCTTCGAAATGGCATTGACAATCACCAATCCGATCGCTTTTGTAGAATTTCGTAGTACGAGCCCAACTATACAAAGTGACTGAGCTCAACTGATCTACAATCTAAATCATGTCCTGCGTAAAGTGCTAGATATATCCAGGACATCGCGCCTTTTTCGTCTGGTTTCCTGGCTATAGCTAGCACTTTATCCAGGACATGATTAAGAGTGTACTGCTCCTAGATAATTTCATCCCGTTATTCGGTCAGAATAATTCCCCTAGAAGTCAACGAGGAGTGTCGCGGTGGGGCTTTGTTCGTCTGTTATACGAAATCGCGATGAAAATAATAACTGGGGTTGTACGTCCCAAAACCACGATATGATTATGAGAGACACCGTATAGTGGAAGGACCCGGAAATTTCGACCACCTGGTGTTCATCTATCGAAATGAGACCACCGCGGCCGGGATCTCAGAGGACAGCATCGAGCTCCAAGTCACCTGAATAATGGCACGCGTCTGGATGACGTCTGCGCAACATGACGCCGCCTAGCGTCAACGAGAGAATGCTTAGTAAAACGAACAGAATTGTGATTCTTTTTACTTTATTCATATTAGAATCAATAAATAACTTAACGTGGCTCACGTTAAATGCGCAAAACAAGGCCTTGCGGGCAGACGACCATACCAGCGAGATCCGAGCAATCCGATCATTCCGAAAGGCCGCCATTTTAGATGTATGGACAGTAAAGTAGCCCGCGTCGTATTTGTGTCCTCTGCTACCTTGTCGAATCTGTTTTGCCGGCTACGTGGGAATCGGAATGGAACTTAAGATGGCCGCTGTCCGCTTAGGCATCTGTTTAGCCCTTCAAGGTGACTATTGCAACGCATCTTGAATCGGTTAAACTCGACCTGAGCTGTTGTTAACAGCCGCTAGTGTTAACAGCCATTCCCCAACCGCAGATCTGTGCTACAGGACGCGCATTCGGAAAATACTTTACAAAAAGAACAAAAAAGAAACGCCTCAGGTAAAGGGGAACGGGCGACGGCAGGACTTGGCCGAAGGAGGCCACGAACCTGCTCGTCGGAAGCGGGCGTTTCTTCCTCGCTGACGGCGGGCGAATAAATAAAGACGTCAATACTTAAAGGCACACGCACACGTACCACGGGAGCGCAGAGTGGAGTGGCGGGGAAGGCGCGTGGAAAAAGAAGACGAAGAAGAATCCGGAATGCACAAACATGGAATCGAGCAGGGAGAGGGCTTCGGCGTGTGCTCGAGAGGGCCCCAGAAACAAGGATCGGGCACGGAAGATGAAAGAGTGTGAGAGGAGGGGGGAGAGAGATGTCACAGCTAAAGAAGTAAGATGCAGAAAGAAGCAGGGGGGGGGGGGGGGTGTTGGATGGAGGTTTCGAGGGTCGGCAGTGGAGGTGGAAGGGTAGGAGGGGGGGGGGGGGGGCAAACAGGTGCGGGAAGGGGTCAGATCTGAGCAGGAAAGGGAGATGCGCTAAGGAGGCAGCAAACAACGACGACGAAGCCCTGAGAGGACACGTAGAAGACGACGAAGAGGTGACGGGATGGAGAGGGCGAGGTGCAGGCGAGTAATGGCGGCATGCAACGACGGCGAACGACACGCGAAAACACAAGAAAGACGAACGTTGTCGCAGAAAAAAAAAAACAGGGAAGAGAAAGCAAAAAAAAACACGCCAAGTCTTCTTCCCACATCCAGCAAGCAAAACTGCCCTTTCCTCCGAAGCTGCTGCGAATGGCGAAAGCAGGCGGAGCCACTGGCCAGAAGCCCCGCCCCCGCGCCTGGCCTCGCCGGCCAATGGGCAGCGAGGAAAAATGGCTGTGTCTGTCTGTCTGACTGCGGAGCGCGCGCGCGCGCCAGCGTCAGCGAGACCGAGGCGACACAGGGCTAGCGAGCGTGTTTGCAGGTTAGTTCCATTTTTCTTTTTTTTTCTCTCTCCCTCTCTCTCTTTCTTCGCTTATACAGGACGCCATTTCAAGCGCGGACTCACCGACGACGACTGCTTGACTGACGACTATCACGCCAGGAGCGGCCGCGGCCTGGCGCGCAAGCGCGCGCCCGACGTGGCCAGCCCCTTCGCGACAGCCACAGGAGGAAAGGAGAACGCGCCAAAAAAAAAAAAAAAAAAGCGCGCGAAAAGAAAAAAAGCGCGCCAAATCGACAAAAAGGCGCAGCCGACAGGACCTGCGGCGTCGCGGGAGAGGAGGATGCAGAGCGCCGGAGCCCAGATTTGAGGCGAGAGGAGGAGTGAAGCATTTGAGAGAGGAGGAAACGGGCAGCGCGCGTGCGTGGCGGCCGCCTGATGACCGGCGTCGGCCGTTTTGGGCGATGACGCGGTGGCTAGCGCGCAGGCGCGCAAGGTGCGCCGTGACGTCATCGATGATGCCCGATACACTTCCACCTCTCCGCCCCCGATCTGTTCTTTCGGGGCCGCACCTCAGTGCGTGGGCTCTGTATTCAATGTACAGAGAGAGAGACAAAAAAAACGAACGCTTGAACACGAAAAGCGCGGCGCGTGTGCGCTAAGGCTGTATATTTGGAGTCCTGCAATTGCGCGCAATGAGTTCGGCTCCCAGCAGGTGCTTGAGCAAGCGCAGAATGAAGCTCCGCGTAGACGAGCCAAGTAGCAATACCGAGCGGGCACCCACGTATAGCCTCTAAAACGGTTAACCTCGAAACTTTGTAAAATGTGTAACGTACGTGTGTGTGCATGTATGTGATGTTAACTGTTTATCAGCGTATATATCATAATCATCACCCAGCTACTCGACTAGCATGTCAGGCGAATAGGGAGGCTAACATGCCTGCCTTTGCTGTTTTGACGGAAATTCGCTAGACGTGTCATTGTATCATTCTATATTTTGTATCCATAAACAAGTATTCATTGTGTGTGTTATCCTTTGCGGCTTGCCTCTCCAACGCGCGTTTGTATTCTGAGGGTATTTTAAATAAACAGATTAATTAATCATACATTTTCAGCATTACAATAAAGTATTTCTCTCTCTTTCTTCCTTGACATCCTTCGATCAACGAACATCGCAGGAGAGCCTAAGTATGAGCGAGTAGACGTCAAAACTGCGTCTTTTACGTCGTTGTTGTAATGTGGTATTAAAGAATCGTGCAGGAACCGTGCGCTGGAGCATTGCCCATACAACAGCAGCTCCAAAACACATAGCCTTGCGCGTAGAAGGCGCGAAATTGGGCTGACACGATCAAAATCGGCCGTGATGTAAAATTGTTCTGATGATGATCCTCGGAGCTTGATTTTCGCCGTTTCCTTCAATGTGGTTATCACGTTCTGCGCGCCCCTATCGGCCGGCGTCAGCGAAACTGGCCTGATAACTGAGAGCTACGCAGCGCCCTCTGGCCAACATCGATGTAGCCCTTGTAGACTACGTTATAGCCCTCCTCTGGACACTGCACAATGCCTGTCAGCGATTCGTAACTTCTCGCTGAAGAATGTCGTCTCGCGCTATGACTGATTTAGAGAGAAATCTAGAGGCTCGTAGCGATACGGTTCTCATAATCTCGAAACACCACGACATTCTACGCGAAAGTGAACTTGGTATACTGACCACTGCGAACGTTTATCACCGCGCAACAGATGCGCGCTAACCAATGAAACCATAGACCTGCTTGCTTGCTTGCTTCACCCTTGTGTTTTGGTAACTCGACGATTTCTCTCGAGGCGTCATGTCCAGCTTTGGCAGCGTCATCAGCCTGGGCCATGTCCTTAACCATGTTCTCTGTGAATGCAGGCTATACGCACCAGAGAGACAGTCTCTGAAGGCGGCCTTCAATCTCCAACGGGACTCGAAGTTGGAGTTAGGACATATTCTGGGCCCATGGCAAAGCAGCACCTGTGCGTTACGCGCCCCAAAAGCGCTGTTGACTTTCTTGCGGGCCACGTGCTTGAATGAACCTTTGTAAATAGTGTAGTCTACGTGGGTGTAGCTGTACGTGTTATGTGTTTATCAGTGTATATATCATAATCATCACCCAGCCCCTGGAGTAGCATGTCAGGCGAAAAGCCCGGACAAACATCTCCAGCTCTTCATTACAATATTTCTCTCTCTGCTTGTGTTTTGACTCTAACCCATTTTGGAAGATCGACCATGAAACCGGCGGGTAATATAAGGGGCGAAGTTTACAGCTGAGACGAAGGAAGAGGAACTGATCGGTCGTCTGGAGTATTTAAAATTTTTTTTAATTATTAGTTTATGTACCAATAAAAAAGGATAAAACGATATTGTGGAAAATAATCAACTAATGAGAAAAAATCCGAAGTACCGCATTTGATTAATAATAAATTAACAAGGAATTAATTTTGTGTCGCCAAGAAATTCAGCGCGAGAACACAAAGACAAGAGAGAAAAACACATACTGCGTTGTGTGTAGCCTTCTTGCCTTGGTGTTCCCGCGCTGTTAGTCTACTGTTATGGATTTCCAACAAACCCAAGCCGCTACCCCCCCTTGTCAACAAACAAGCATCTTTCATGATAACGAAAGATTGCTTCACCGCGTGCTTCGAGCGCATGCGGAAAAGCGCCACTAGCGGAAGCGAAGACTAACGCCACGGTTTCCACTGGTATGCCGCCATGAAGACGTAACGCGGAGGTTCTCGGTTCGACCCCCGTCGGGGACAAGCGCATTCTCTTGTCGGCCACCGTTTTACGCGTCATTGGACATGGCGTGCGCAGTTGCACAGAGACAGCAAGAAGTCGTACCTTCCCCTATATTAAACTATGCATATGCATAAGTGTGCGCAGGGTTCCCCTTCAGGCGGGGGGGGGGGGGGGGGGGGTTCGCAGTACCCCCCCCTCCCGATTATGTCAATGTATGGGGCTGACTTTGCACCCCCCCTATCGCCCCCCCTACCTATTATGGAGCTGGCCTTCGTGCGCACGCCTATGTGCATATAGCTCGGTCAACTCGAAGGTGAACGCCATCTTTTTATTCTCATTCAATTGTACTGTACCCAACCCCTCCTTCCATCCTTCCATCCGAAAACTTTCTGCGCCCAACGTGTTTTCGCATGGCCTCCGTGATCGGAGGCATTCGAAGCTCTCTGCATCTCACGTGGTTTTACAGCGCCTCCGGGATCAGCTCACCTTTCACCAAGCGACGACGCAATATGACGACATCAAGTCACATCATAGTGACGTCACAAATTTCGGCGACCTGTGAAGTCATCACGTGATGATTTTTTTGCGTCACTCACGTTGACGCCGACCGTCACTTTTCGTATTTTACGAGGCTTTAATCTAAGGTTTAATCGACAATCGGTAGAAGATTTGCTATCTAATCTCGGATAGTTGGCGTGTCAACGAATCAACCCGGCACGTTTTATAACCGCTGCTACAGCATTTGCTAACAAAACTTCGTGGCCGGTACGCACACATCCTATGAATTCCAGCGCCAAAAGTAATTCTCAATGCAAGGACGGGTCAAGGCCGGGGATAATGAGCTTGTCCGCTGAATGAATCATCTTTAGAGACGCGTAATAACAGAGACAACGAAAATAAAAAAAAGGAGAGACAGAAAGTGATTAAGTCAGTGAACACAAACACGACCAGGCACGCCGGAAGACCACCCAGTACAGGAAAATAATTTGAACAAATAAACGCAAAAGAAAGCTCGAGTCTTTAAAAAGAATTGCGTATACATGAGTTTGCAGAAAAACAGCTCGGCTCCACTCGACGAAAAGATGATAACGCTGCTATATGAAAACGATAGAGCTAAGAAAGAAAGAATAAAAGCAATGAAATGACCGAGGGAGTTATGGTCGTTTAAAAGGGAGGCGTCGAGATAGAAAATGGACAATGAAATTACGCTCGGCCCGAGTATGCAAATTGCGGGGAAACTCCGCGGACCAGTCTGCGGGCCTAGACGACGCGAAAAGTAAAAACGTAAAAAAAAGCAGAATTGTCGAAAAAAAGAAAAAAAAAGAAAAGAAAAGAAGAAATCGTTTAGAGAACGAAGATACACGGGTAACCGAGTCCACGATGTGCTCGTGTAGATTTCCCGCGCCTAAAATGAACATCACGTGCTTGGAGTCCACGAACGAGGAAAAAAAAAAATAAAAAGAGACCGAAAGAAGACACTACAGAGACTGAGAGGGGAAAAACGGAAAGATAAAGAACACGAGCGCATTATGAAGTGCGAAGAAGAAAACGAGCCAGCGAGCAAGCCTGAAACGAAGCCGCGAATGAAGCCACTTAGCCGAGGGTCTTTACTCGCAGTACACGCGTATCAGAGGACCGGGGGGGGGGGGGGGGGGGGTAGGAGCGAGAAAACGGGAGTGGATAAAAAGGGAGAGGGTGCAGATGATTGGGGTATGATACGAGAGTGGGGGGGAGAGAGAGGAAAGCCGAGCACTGGGAACGGAGGTTGAGAGTAGGAGAGAAAAAGGGAGAGAGGGAGAGCAGTCCCTCTGAGAGAGCATCCATAATTTTCGGGCCCGTCCAGATACCGCATCGCCTCGTTCTTAGACCGCACGCGATGTGCGTTCCAAAAACATGCGAATATCCTGTATTGAAGGGACACTATCTTTCGTGTATTGCTAAATTACTCTTTCGAGATACCGAAAGCAAAACGCTTGCTGCGAGAAGACGCTTGGCAAGCGAGGAAACGATTAAAAGAAAATGCGGGCGACGACGACTCCACCTTGAAATTCCCGCACCACGAGCCATGACGTCACAGATTTTGACGGCGTCTACTAGGATCTGTGCTGATCCTGATGGGTAAAAATTAAGTACATTGTCTTCCGAGAAGCCAAACACATGCCTAGTTTCAGGAAATTGCGTAGAACCAATGTGGGCCAATACGAAAAAAAAAAAAAAGAAAACACACCTTGGAATCTGTGACCTCACCATCGTAGTTTTCGGCGGGAAACTTTTAGGTGATTATTTTGACATTGCGTTTCTCATCTATTCATAAACTTATCGTGGAGAAATCATTGACACTAGAGTTTTCAGGGTTAATTTATGAGTCTAAACTTATTTATTGTTGGACTTTAGTGGGCTCTCAAAAGAGGGCCTCGCAGGTGGGCCTGGGCACTCAGGTAAAACATTTATTATTATTATTATTATTATTATTATTATTACTATTATTATTATTATTATAGCTTCCAAACTGGCGATCCTGGGACGCGAAGGAAGTTCTGTTTTTTTTTATTACTTTTACCACAGATATAATTTGAAGGCACAAACAAATCCTAGATAAGCTACGCTTTCTGTTTTCCTCCTAACCAATGAAAATGCGGAGCTTAAGAGGAATGATAAGTCGCTAAAGAGTGATTAAGTGATTCCAGCGTAATATTCTCACCTCCAATACTGAAAGTTTACGAAACGACAATAGTCATTAGGATAGTACTATGTCTCTCCAGTCTCTGCAGTGTCCGGCCTGAGTGTTTTCAATCCCTGCGGCAAATAGCTCAGAAGACACGGTAATGACGCTAAAGACGCGATAGCTATAAGGAAAGAAAAAAACGCTGAATCTTAATATTTTTTTCCTGCTCAACGCTCTCGTTCATTCTCGGCCGAATCTCCGATTCTTAAACCGTCGAAGTGGAAAGGAGAGAAAAAAGAGAGAGAAAAAAGGCTCCGATTTCCTGTTCACTTCTGCGGCGCAAGCGTGGGTCTTCTAAGTATCAAAATATATATATAGACTGCTCGTATCAGACGCAGCGGGATGTACTCGTAGCGACTACGAGACCCACAGCCAATGAATGAACGAGAGAGAGAGAGAGCGGAGGAGAAGGAGAGAGTGGCCTGAGAGGTGGCGATGTTTTGCATAAAGCTCATCCAGGCGGCGAGGGAGGGGGAAACCGTTTAACGGGAGATTGTTTCTTGCTTCTGAAGATGAACCGACACGGAGGCCTGGTTTCTTTGTTAAGCGCCGAAGCGGCATTTAAAAAAAGGAGGGCGAACGTTGTGTTTGTTTGCTTGTTTGCGCGCGTGTGGCTCAGAGCTGTCGGTTAAGTGGTTACAAATTGCGCCTGCCTTATCGAGAGACTGAGACTCTCATCGGCCCAGAATTTTTCGCTGTGTTTATTTGAAGATGTGCCGGAAATGGGAAATGCGATGAAGAAAAAGGACGCGAGGTGGCGCTGCTAGTGCTCATTGGCTGAGGGCGCATAAGTGCAAACCAGCGAATATATATTTTACTATACATATTTAGTATATAGTCCACATACTCAGTTATACTGAGTACTATAGGTATACCTATCATGTACTACATACTGAGAAACATAATAGGCACGAGCGGTAGTTTGATTGGTTCAAAAATAAGGCACATGAGAGTAAATGAGAAATTTATTTGCGTACGAATGCAATTAATTGCAACCGATCTGCACATGCTCTGTAATAATCTGCATATACAATGCAATTAGTGAGTGCTTTTCTTACAGGTAAAACT
Organism: Rhipicephalus appendiculatus; assembly: GCA_030522465.1. Lineage (NCBI taxonomy): Eukaryota > Metazoa > Arthropoda > Arachnida > Ixodida > Ixodidae > Rhipicephalus > Rhipicephalus appendiculatus. The sequence continues at coordinate 23,616 of JALIZH010022457.1, forward strand.
AGGGTTTCTTCAATTACGTGCACCTAGTCACTGATCACACGTAGTCACGTAACAGTAACAACCCAAGTCTCATAGTGCTGGCACCTCGTAAATTATAAAGAAAGACAACAGGCGAATACAAACAATAAAAACTAAAAACGGGTGATGTAAAAAAGCTGACCAAGAGACAATAAAAATGTCAGTATTATGATAGTAACAACATAGTGATCGAGAGGGAGCCTTTTTGTTTGCTTTAGTTATTATAGTATAAAGTAATACTTGTGAGTAGTGACTGCGTTCTATACGTGGAGTGGAGTACGATAGATGCGAAGTACGCTGTAGGCTCTTCTCACGAAAATTCGATACGCATAGGACGCTACATGCCTTACAAGTGCGCGTGGGTGAACAAACTCGGTAAGCAATGAGCTGGACGGGTCAGTGCCTAAATGTCCTTGAGAAAAAGAAAAAAAATCATCAAATGACCATGGGGAAATGACCACTCGACCGGCACAACGCGACCAAAACAGAGCACATGTGACTAAACAAAGAAAAGTCATGTCGCTTCCAAAGAAAGAAAGAAAGAAAGAAAGAAAGAAAGAAAGAAAGAAAGAAAGAAAGAAAGAAAGAAAGAAAGAAAGAAAGAAAGAGGGCAAATCAACAAGACGATGACCAGGAAGTGAAAACGCACTTAGGCTTAGCTAGGAACGCAAGCAGACGACGAGAATCGCGTGCAGACGAAAACAAAGAAGTGAACAGAAGACAAAACACACAAACGACGCAAAAAAAAAAAAAAAAAAGAAGAAGAAGCGCACAGAGGACCGGGCTGTTTTCGACGTAAAGCTAGAAAACCAAGAGCAACAAAAATTCAGACCACCACAGCATTGCGAACAAAAGAAGGCAAATCGAAACTATGTAATGACACAAGCAGGTGTTGAAAGAACCACAGAAGTGAAAAATCAAAACAGAGCTGAACGAGCAAAGTGGCAAAGCAAACAAGTGTGAACGAGAGACTACAAACCGAAACTATGTAATGATACAAGTAAACACAAAAACAACAGATAAGGATAAAGAAAGAAACAAAGCGACAAAAAAAGAAAAAAAAAAAGAACACTCCATTCAGTCCAGTTCACACCAAAGTCCGCGTAGAAACAAGGGGCTTTCTATTCCTTTTCTTAGCACTTTTTGTTTTGTTCACACATTCTATTCCTTGGACCATTGAAGACATTCTCTAGTACTGCCCGTACGGACATCAGTGGCTTCTTCTTTAGGCGGGACACCAGAAAAAAAAAAAAGAAAGAAAGAAACCAGGACCAAAAGCGCCAGCCGCTTCAGTTCCGCTAAGCCTGAGACGGTCGTTTTCCCGTTCCCACGCTGACCAAAGAAGCGTAGCAAGCGGCTATCGCGTTAGCGACAGAATGCAACGGTGAGTGCGCCTCCCGTACAGTGTTGCTTGCCGCATGCTCCGCGCGCTCGCGCGCGCGTCCCGTGTAAGTCTTAAAATGCCTTCTTGCTCCCCCGTTCGCGGGTTCTCACGTCCAACACGGTAGTTGGGCTTAGCTGCAAACTGTATTCGAAGCCGTGTTGCGGGGCAGGTGAGTATAGTCCGTTCGCCCGCACAGTCTGAACCGGGAGAGTTGGAAGAGCTATGTTGGGTGTGCTCCAATACCCACCTTACACGGTTCAATTGACAGCTAGGCGTACAAGGGGCCATTAAAATTCCGATTTCAGCTATCTCATAGCCGGCCAAATAGACAGCTTGAGAGAAGACAGCATCTGAGGCAAATCCGATGCCGGCTACTTTGCTAGAGTGAACATTCTTTGCTGCCTAAACAAGATGGCGGTCATACGGAAGGCTTCAAACCACAGAATTTGTGACGTCACAATTTTCGCGATCTGTGACATCCTGACGACATGATATGACGACGCCCTCACGTGCTGATCTTGAGCATCACTCATTCCCACGGCCGCTAGACGATCACCACCGACTTTCCAATTTCCCGTTTGATGAAGCATCTAAAGCTTTCGCCTTAAAACTCCCCGAGTATAGGTCACCAACTCAAACAAAGAAGCAGCCATGATTTCTGGCGCACTTACTATGAGCAACGCTTCAGTTTGCACAGGTTTGACACTGAAAGAAGTTAAAAACGTGGAGACCTTATGGGCTTTCCTCAGCTTTACCTCGTCGACGCCAGGCGGCGTCAAGTCGCACAGAAAGTCATCGAGACGCGTTCCATTACGCGGGCGACTCTGTCTGGACGCTGACTTGCAATGCTGTCCAGAAATGGAACACTGCCATAAGAGGGGGAAAACGCTGATACCAAGATGACATCAACGTAAGAGTTGACGTGAAGCCCGGCTACACAAGCTGAAATCGCTTGACTGCACGCCATAGCCAAGGGGTACGACAAGGAAGAACGGGCATGCGACTGTACCGTTTGTATGCGTCCCCCAGTTGAATCCTTCGCGCTACCAGCTAAAAGGAACCTTTTTTTTTAATTTTAGGGGAGTGGGAGGTTCAACCACACATTTTGCGTGTTCGTGCGTGGGTTCGTATGTGCGCGTGTATTATACAGATGTAAAATCGAAAAATTTCCGGACGAATCCCAGCTGATATCAATCACATACAGACTGGGAATCGAGAGTTTGCGCAGCACGCTGACCTCATGTGAAACATTCCAATTACATCACGACGTGGAACTAAAATGTAGAGAAACAGTAAAAGAAAAGAAAGCTGTAGTTATTATTATTATTGTTGTTGTCGTTGTTGTTGTTGTTGTTGCACGTGGCCCAGGTGCCGGCTTTCTAAAAACGAGAGAATGTCGAGCGAGCGGGAGTTTCCGTAAGACCCGACAGTGCATCTCGGCATGGCATGGCAGTGCACTGGCTAACGCAGGCGTTCGCCTAAGAACATTTACGCGGACACTTTCAAATGGGGCGATGTTAGCACCGATAATTCACCCATTTTATCTGACGCGCGACAACCTCAGTGAGAGTGTCGTAGGGCAAGCTCCTGGCGATCCACGACACGTAGTATGTGGTTAGATAATTTATCCAGCAGCGCGGCTGTGTACCTAAACACGAACAGTGGTGTCACGTGACTATAATATAGCAGCCACCCAGAGCACCTTTTTCTGTCTCTTTGTCTCACGCTCCAAAACATCACGAGAAGAGGACACCACAGGTTGGGTCCAGTGACTCTATTGCTCTATGCCCGCAGCCGGCCCACCGAGATTATGACTGCTATTATATTATTTTTCTGTATTAGTTTGTTTGCCCTCATAACGAACCCGGACGAAAAAACGACGCGCACCGCGGAGCAGCTGAATCACGGTTTCCCACTCTCTCTCTTTCTCCGTCGATGTCGCTGGCTGGCGGCTGTCGCCATTCACACACACTGGATCAACGCGTTTGTTCCTGCGACACCCGCTAGGTGTCGCGGCATACCGCGGTGAAGCGGCGCTGGCGTTTGTCGCACTGTCGCGCTCCCGTCTCGGCCAATCTGCGCGAGCTGTCACGTGACAAGTTCACCCCCCCCCCCCACCCACGGTTCACCGTCGTTAACTCCCCTCTCCGGAACAGGTCATGCATATTCATATATTTCGCCCACCCCACGCAGATGCAAACAAACAAACAAACAAACACGTAAACAAACGCCAGCAGCTTTCTTCTTTCGCGAGCCGTCACGTGACGACCTAACCTCCTCGCAGTCTCACTGCTCTAACCCTCTGCGCCGCAAGTCATGCATATTCATACTTCGTCAGCAAAGATACACATACAAGCAAACAAAGATAGCCCTCTCTTTTTTTTTCCAAGAGACCGAGGTTTGAATAGCAATCTGGAATACCGACCCCCTTCTAAGGTGATAGGTGTATATAACAAATAGAGCAACGCGTTGCGTGCCTGCGTGCGGGGAATACCGGGTTGTGTTTTTGTACGACATCGAACCATCTTGCCCCTTGCGGCTCTCCAAGGACTGTGGGTCTCTGTGTTGCATGGTGCCACCCCTTCCGCCCTTGGCGCACTTGTCGACGCTAGTTTATTCACTTCGTTGTTGGTTAGCTCTAGCTTCTTGTTCTTTCACTCTTCTCATTTTCCATTCAGGGACACAAAGAGGAAGAGAGAGAGAGAGAGAGTACGTGTGAGAGCTGTCCGCCATTACACAATCATATCATGGCTGAAAATGAAGTGTTTCCGAACACTTTGGTGTACTGTTTGTGCCTAGGCGAGAGTTTTGCGAGATGCCACGGAATAAAGCAGGAGGGCATAGTCGACATATTTTTTTACATCAAATAGTCTAAGAGTAATGATGATGATACTGATGAAATCGTTTATGAGAGAAACACAGAGATAGAAAGCGACACTTGCACACAAGCACATAGATAGATAGATAGATAGATAGATAGATAGATAGATAGATAGATAGATAGATAGACAGATAGATAGATAGATAGATAGATAGATAGATAGATAGAGAGACAGACAGACAGACAGACAGACAGACAGACAGACAGACAGACAGACAGACAGACAGACAGACAGACAGACAGACAGACAGACAGACAGACAGACAGATAGATAGATAGATAGATAGATAGATAGATAGATAGATAGATAGATAGATAGATAGATAGATAGATAGATAGATAGATAGATAGATAGATAGATAGATAGATAGATAGATAGATAGATAGATAGATAGATAGATAGATAGATAGATAGATAGATTCAGTGGAACAGATTGCCAGCCCCACAACGTTACAGGAAAGAAAGAAAGAAAGGAAGAAAGAAAGAAACGCTCGAAGTGCCTGCAGTACGCAAAGAAATGCTTCGTAATTAAAAAAGAAAGTATGAAAATCGTTCTCCAAATATTAAACTGCCAATCCCAACTACCCCTGCGCGTCTGGAATGCTAGCTTATGTACAAAGGTCGACTCGTTTATTTATCAAGCAAGGTGCTTCAGCCAGCCCACGCAGTGCCATAATGTCGTGCGTCATACGACCGCAATACTTAATGCAGTAAGCTGGGATTACAATTCGCGAAGAGGCATAACTCGCTATGCGGAATGATATCTTAATTTTATTCGTTTCGTTGTTGTTCTTGCTTTCTGTGTCTCAGAGGATCACCCACGCAGGTTGAAAGCTACAAATTAACTCCTTTCAGGCTAGTGCATCGCGAGGGGTTGTCACAATAGAAGGCAAATTCGAGAAATAGCAAAGCGTTGAAAGGATACCGGATTTGTGTGTATGTGTAACGTCTCCGTTTCGAAACCCACCCCTGTGGTGACGACGCCTAGCGGCGTAAGGCAATAAGTCTTAATTTTCGCGCCAGTGAAATATAACACCCTGGCTCTTCACGGCGAAGGTGGCGCCACTGAGGTCTTAACACCCCGAAACTAAGCTTTCGAGTGCGCCAAGAGACAGACGAACCAAGAGAGTCAAAAGCAGAAGTTAAAAAAAAAAAATAGCAGACGACACTGAATTAAAGAACAGAAAGAGCAGACGAAAACAGCAAATAGACGTACACACGCGATGACGCCAGAGCAGCGCGATGAGGAGGCCGCTTATATCCGGGATTTCAAGTTCGCAACGCAGATACAACCATGAAAAAAAAAAGTAATAGAAGTACCACTCGAAGTTCAGGAGTGTAGGAGACATAGATCAGCGTTCCTCATTTGATTACTTATTTACCATACTCTTGTTTTTACCTCTCGACGAATTTCTTTTGTTTGTAGTCGCTGTTGTATGTACTGACTCATTTCGACGCGGAGGTTTTGTACGTGTTGTTTGCGGGCGCATTGCGGAGAAGCAAGCGGCATTACATTTGGAAAGCGACCGCTTGTTCGGCGTGGCGTTGAAAAGAGTATGGGTGCACCAGACGGGACGACGTTTGTAAACAAATTGGATTAGCGATAAGACGGACGACACTGCTTGCAAACGAGAACGCCTAATGTCAGTGGTGGATGTGTTACGAGAGTAAATGAAGAAAAGCGTGCACCGAAACCGAACCCACAGAAAGACAAAAAAAAAAGGGGGGGGGGGGGGGGGGGGAGTCTTTGTGAAGAATACGAAGATACAACAGCTGTATGCGACAACAGTGACATAAGTGAGCGGTGTTTTCTTTCGTTTTATCTTTGTTGTTGTTTTTTTCATTGGGATGTAGTGGCGTGGGAACAGTTCATCATGCTTAGCGCGTTCCCGGCTGAAATTTCGCGCCTTTGCAGCTCCACCTAGTGGAAGTGTATCCTTTACTGTGCTGCGGTCATAAGACCTTAATTAATGATGAGCACACGAGGCTGCGTGTTTACAAAAAAAAAATGTTAAAATTGGAACGACTTAGAGCACACCAAGTACAGCACTACGAGAGAGAGCTGAAAACGCCACAATGGCCAAATTTTTTTTTTTTTTGAACAAAGTATGAAAACAAGCCACTGCTGCTTGTGACATCACGTTTCCGCGCTGTTGCTCCATGCATAAAACCCCGAAAAAAATTTTAAAAAACCTGGAGTCTCGTGCGCGTGCACAACATAGATCACCAGATTTAGTGTCAGACATGTTCATCGCGGACTTTGTTGCTTTGAAACTTCGCAATTCGCAATGCCTTGAGCGGGCAAACTCTTCGTAAAACAAGCCACCGGTGGCGGTCTTACGCGGCAAATAAAATTTTTCGTTCGTGAAGCTTCTTTTATGAAGTATTTTACGCGTCACCTCAGTTTGAGATGTGCAAGCTCGCTATGTTTCTTGTTACGATGCCTGCATCATGTATGCGCTGATATGTATCGTAACCAACGTACATAATTTATGGTAATGGTACTGATATACCGATATTTAGAGTACACAAGATTGCGTAGTTGAGAGAAGTGTTGAGTATAGCAGAGTGCGTAGCTGATCACGTGTCGAGTGGGAAATGTTTGATAGAACTCAAGGAACCTACAAACGACGTCATCCCGGTCAAAACATACAGCGTATAGTGGGAGACCCCAGTTAATACAGAGTTCCACCTACTCAATGATACCTTAGTCTCCTCCAGCGAAATCGCAACATTCAATTTTACTGTAATATGGAACCAGCTCGAAAGAGATAGGGTAAATTGGAGATCATTGCTAGAGGCTTTCGACCTGATGTGAGGCATAGAATACACTCTTAATCATATCCTGCGTGAAATACCGGATACAACCGGGACCCGGAACATTCGGTCTAGTTTCCTGGCTATAGCTGGTACTTTAAGCGTAGGCTATGTGCAGGCTGAGGATGTACTAGCGTAGGCGAAAGCGCCGACCACGGTACGTGCGGTTTCTATACAGAGACCACCCAACTTAACAGGAGGAGCCAGCAACGTTCCACATAGTCCTGAAAAAGGTAACGCCGTAAAGAAAAATTCTCACCAAGGGCTCGAATGCGCTTCGACGCAACGAGCGCTCATGTCCTTTCCGCTCACTCCAACAACCAACGACGACGCCGGCCTTCGTACTATCAGATATCAGAATCGTTTATTAATACACGCATAACAAGTAGGCTCGGACCGAACACATAATCAATTTGGCGCGCAGTGTTGCTTTCAACGAGCAAAGCCGTTAAACGGGAGATAAGATACTCCAAACAAAGGCAAGAACGTTTCGAAAATTAATTATCCACCGCATGCGAAACCACGGCCGTATGAATTCCTGTTTATACGATTCCGATGGCCAAGCAGTGCAGTTCGCGTATGGTAACCGGGTTGTACTTTCTTTTCGAGGAGAGTTCATTCTTAAATCTTGGCAACAACTCGCTGGCTTCGGAAACTTAACGACGCCGGAGCGGCGCGCGCACCTCCTAAACATTCAGTAGACGCGAGGTTTAAAATATTTAAAAATGACCTTTGCGGGCCAGGTAAAGGGCTTTTTAAATGTCCATTACGTAAATTACGTTTGCGGTAGCGATAACGCAAGCGGAGGAATGCCTCCTTCCACACCCTTTAAAAATATAATTGACGAATGGAAAGCTCCGACTCGCATCCGAGCACGCGTGTTGAGAGTTCGATATGTATATATACCGTTAACCCGTTTGCTTTTTCTTTTTTATCTTTATGTTAAGGAAAAGTGTACGAATACCGTGTCCGTCACTGCTAAGTGGATTCCCCGTTAAAAGGCTTCGGGGCGAAGCGTACTTTAAAAGGAGATTCCAATGGAATCAGATTACCTTGAGTGTGTGACGATCCTGAGAACAAAAGGCCATAAATTGGGGGAGAGTGTGAGTGAGTGAGTGAGTGAGTGAGTGAGTGAGTGAGTGAGTGAGTGAGTGAGTGAGTGAGTGAGTGAGTGACGATCCTGAGAACAAAAGGCCATAAATTGAGGGAGAGTGTGAGTGAGTGAGTGAGTGAGTGAGTGAGTGAGTGAGTGAGTGAGTGAGTGAGTGAGTGAGTGAGTGAGTGAGGAGTGAGTGAGTGAGTGAGTGAGTGAGTGAGTGAGTGAGTGAGTGAGTGAGTGAGTGAGTGAGTGAGTGAGTGAGTGAGTGAGTGAGTGAGTGAGAGCAAAATAGCACAGATCTACGAAACAGGAAGCTTACAATCTCACTGGCGGTCGTCGGCCGGCCATCGAAAGGTGAAAAAAAAAAAAGCGTGTCAATGCGAGCTGGCACCGAGCTATGCAGGAAAGCGATCGCGACTCCCATAATAATGAACGGTCACGGATACACAAAGCGACGATCCCCTCCGGCGATTAGAAGCACAGCGATGTCGGAAGACCGCGTCTGTAAAAGCGTGCGGAATGAAATATAAAAAAGAAAAAAAAAAACGAGGAAGGACGACAAAGCAGTAGAAGAATAATGGAAACAGCTACAGAGCACGCAGTAATAGAAATTAAAACAAAAATTAGATAAGTGTCTGGCCCTTTCAAGTCCCAATGTGCGTTCGTGTTTTCGATACCAATCGAGTGATGCGCATTCCTAACTCGTGACACATACATCGCCGCGTCAATGTTATCGATCACCGATCGGATTGTCAGGCCGCTCGTGGCTTTTTAATTAACTTCCTATGTTTCGTATGTCTCTTGTTCTGTCGCCGTCGAGGAGACAAGAGACAGCCTCCTGGTTAAGATGGCACAGCCGCGATAATCATGAAAATTGTAAGCGAAATACTTAAGCGAAAGTAATTGAACATAAACACGTGATTAAGAAAGGTAATGAAAGTGGGAGAAGAAACTACTGGCCGCAGGTGCTATGCGAAGCGACGTCTCCGCATTTCGGGCGCGATAATATCAGTATAAATATAACCTTGTATAGGCGAAGGTGTGGGTTCGTATCCCTCGTTCTACATTGTTACTAGTTCCCCCCACTTTCATTTTATTTATCAATAGTGCCACAATTCCAATTCAGTAATGATTGAATTATTTATCCACATGCTTTCCTTCGTTCTTATTGTCTATTTCATAATTTATTTCTTTATTTATTTACAATTCGGCCACTTTCTGCTGAGACCATAGCAGGTAAGCACTATATGTAACGATTCGTAGAACGCTCATCACGTAAATGATCAAGCAACATACTAAAAACTGAGTAACATCAACTTTGCACTTTACACGTAGACAGTAGCGTAGCCAGAAATGTTTTTCGGGGGGGGGGGGGGGGGGTTCAACCATACTTCATGTATGTTCATGCGTGCGAATGTTTGTGTGCGTGCATATAACTGCAAACAAAACTGAAAAATTTCGGGGGGGTTTGAAACCCCCCCCCCCCTGGCTACGCCACTGCACGTAGACGATTTACACTTATTATTTTATCATTTGGCGCATATATACAAGAGCATAAGGTTAGTTAGCGTCAACCTGCTCAAATCTTGTAGCTGCTTTGCAAACTGGGTCACTACGTTGTGTGTAAGCGGAGATAGTGAGCACTATAAATCCCGACGCAAGGCAGTGCAACACAATACCCCTCTTATATACATTTCAAGACACGTAGTACATTCGCGTCTGTACAGCCGAGGTGTATATATACCTGCACAGAGACAGCGTGCAGTGGCACGGTTACCAATAGCCGTCGGCGCGCGCTGGCTACACGCCCGTGAGTGTACACGCCTCTTGCATAGCGAAACACCCCGAAGCCGCTGCAGTACACAGTAATAACAATACGCAAGCGCATACAAGGCATCTGGAGGTCGCGTTTTCCAGAAGAGTGAAGGAAAATGGCGGCCGACACGGTTTCTGACAGCGCGCGAAATTAAGCCGATAAGAGAAACAGGTGTCCCCCCCCCCCCCCCCCCCCACGCGTAGGCATGTATAGTATAGCATAGCAAGAGTATAGTATTGCGAGGGATGGGAAAGGCAGGTAAGAGGGTAAAAGACTAGCCAGTCAAGACGAGCTGGGTGCCCACCAGCTCTGCTGTGACCCAGCCTTGCGCGACCCAGTGCATGCTGCGCAAATTTTTTTTCCTCCATAGGCGAAACCCCCCATCTCCTCCGCAAAATTTTTCAGTTTTGAATGCGTATATTTACACACTCACGCATACAAACGCGCGCAAGAACCGAATAGAGGGTAACTGTATCCCCCCTAGCTCTCCACGAAAAAAAATTTCTGGCTGCGCCCCTGGTCTCCTCCTCTCCCCCCTGCATCCCCCCCCCCTTTCCGCCTTCTCCGTCAATAAATCCATGTCCGTACAACTGCGTACCAGCTACCCAAAAACCCCCTTCCGTCCTTCCCCCCACCACCTCTCCTGTTTTGCATACAGTACGATATATGCTAAGTCTGCCGAGCTGTTTCACAAACGCTAACGTCGCGAAGCGGAGCGTCATTTGGGAGAATTAAATGCCTAATCTCCGACACACACACATATATAAGCGAACACCGCACGGTAAAGCGGAGGCAAAGGCAAGGGCTGAACGCATGGGTGTACGCACACATTGTAAATTTCAATAGTGCGTCTGTGCAACACGGCACACACAGACGCACGGACTCGCGCGTTGGTGAGCGTCGCACGTGCGATCTGGTATTCAAGAGCCAGAGAAGCATTGCGGCTTAGACGGTGAGAGGACTTCGCGCCGGAGGACGTCTTCGACGACGACGTCGCGGCTGCGGTCGGCCGTTCCGATAGATAGCCGGCGGAGGTTAAACGGCCATGCGATTCCAGCCACGCACCACACGCGCGCTCGCTAGAGAGAAGTGGAGCGATTCGAGCGGCGATTTGAATGAGGCGAAGACGCCGTAGACAACGCAAGCTGGCTAGGCCTTGGACCTCTTTGTTGTTGTTGGACGACGGGGGAGATGATAAAAATGAAGGAAAAGTGCTTAGCCTCCGCTGGCGAGACATGGTTGCGAAAAAAAGGCAGGGTGCTGAGATTTACAAGGTGTGATGACAGGGTACACTCTTAATCACGTCCCGCATAAAGTGCTAGCTATAACCAGGAAACCAGATAAAAAAGGCGTATTCTCCTGGCTACATCTAGCACTTTACGTAGGACATGCTTAAGAGTGTATGACGACGATATATGATGCTTCATTGCGCAAGGACCAAAGATGGCTAAATACTGCTATGCACTGCCTTTGCGGGAAGAACTGAATGCTCAGCTCAACAGCGGTGCATGAAATGGCAATATGCGCTTTTAGGGTGTTGTAGTGTTGGGTGTAGAGTTGATTCGGGTCGATGGTGTGAGATGTGACCAAAGATGATGATTATGATGATGATATATTAATGATGATGATGATGATGAAGTAATAATTACTGGAGTTTAACGTCTCACAACCACGATATGATTATGAGGGATGCCGTAGTGGAGGACTCCGGAAATTTTGACCACCTAGGGTTCTTTTACGAGCACCTAAATCTAAGTACACGAGCCTCAGGCAAAGTGCAAGAGCCTCAGACAAAGTACACGAGCCCCAGGCAAGGTACACGAGCCCCAGGCAAGGTACACGAGCCTCAGGCATTTTCGCCTCCATCGAAAATGATGATGATGACAGGGCAAACTAATATGACAATTGACAAACGCGACATAAGCAACACAGCGTTCATGCCACGTTAACGCACAATCTCTGCAGGAAAAGATGAGTACAAGTGACCGATCCGGACAATTGTCGCTATAGTGTTAATCTTTTTGCACGGCGACTATACATACGCCAATTTGTTGTACCATACGCCGTTTGCACTGTGCTTTTGACAATTGAGAGATCGAAAATGTTCTGCAGTACGCTAGACTCTCTGTAACACTTGAAAAGCGACAGCCTGCTTCGCAATTGACAATGCCTTAAGTTATACTATCTGGGAGCGAAAGCATACAATCACTACATACTGCAAGTTCTAACATACGTTGCCGAAACAATGGAGAATAAATAACACAGCAACTAGAGAATAAGTTGACGGCCACGTAGCTTGCAATGGAACGTAAACTGA
>JALIZH010022458.1:0-62093 GCA_030522465.1 Rhipicephalus appendiculatus
AATATCAGTGCCATTTGGTTACTCCTTGCATGCGTCTAGTCAGCTGATCGTGTCAGACACCTACAGTGTCGCATGTGGTCGGTTGTGCTGACTGCATCGCCGCTTTGACAACCGATGACGGTTGTTTCATACCAGGCCGTTCTAAAATTGGGTTGTTTCATAAGTTTTTACCCAAAGAAGCCAGCATTTGCACGCTGCAGGCACCATTCCCAAGAAAGTGACATTGGAGCAGTTCGCTAACGCTGACAGCAAGATTGAGCTCTGTGCTGAGCTTACCTAAGGCGAAATAATTTGCCAACTAGTTTTGAACTAACGCGAGCCCTCATGGTGCTTTCCGCTGTTTACAGTCAGAATGTCACCCTCGCTGATGTGCAGGCCGACCTGTTGGTAGGGCAACGTAAGCGCCCCAAAAAGCAGATTGACCATGAGGGCAGTATTTTGGGCAAGTTGGTAATCCATTACTTCAGTGCATATACAAAAATAAAGACAGAGACAACAGAGAAGAAAACACAGCGAGTCTTCTCTGTTCTCCATGTCTTCTTTTGTTGCAGAGTCATACTGAAGATTGACCAGTTTTTCAAGCTGCTCAGTAAATTAAGTGAACTTTTTACGTGCATTTGTTGTTCCAGGCTGCCCGATCTTATGGACACTATCTTGGCCCCTTAAGGATACGAAAAGAAAAATTGGTCAGCGACTGTGGTACAACCATAAAGCCATAAAGAAAGTTTTGTTAACTTATAAGGGCAATGTTTCTCCAACTTCTCACAAGAGTTAAGCAGGGTGTTCTCAAAACTGTCCCATGATATTGTCACGTGGTCGTGACGTCGCGATGGCAACAGTCGGCGTGAAAAGAAGGAACTCTTTATTTGGCCGAACTTGTGGCCGGGAAACTGAAAGTCAGATTACAGCAATGCACACTGGCACTGAAAGCGAACAGAGCGTCGGCCGTCGATAATCTGATCATCGTTGGAACGTGCCGGCTTTTATACATCCCAGCGTCGAACATTCTAGTCTTATCACTGGTCATCGCGCAAGCTCTGGAATAATCTTGAGTGTTCGCGCACTGTGCGAAATGTTAACAAAACGATCTACTACGAACGTGAAGCTTCGAACACTGAGGCGCGATCTGTGCCAAGCATTGCTCACAGTCTTCGTCGGTTGAAACAGAGCACATCAAAATAACGCGCATGGCAATATATCCTAGTTTGTTGTGGCTAACGTGTCTGTGTATGGAGGATCCAGCCTGCTTCATGTGTGAGTTGCCAGGTCTGTCGCAATGCAGACCTTGCAAATCCCAGAAAATACAGTGTGTTTGCAACCGTACAGCCTTCTCATCTGGAACAATGTAATTGTGCCTGTAGCAGCTAGGTGGGTCGGTAAGAGTCTGGAGCTTCCTTCAAACTAATTTAACCACTGGGTAAAACAGGATACTTTGAAGTGTGTAAAGTTATCACAAAAATGCACCTCTCTCAGAGTATTTCTAAGATACCAAAATACCATGACAAGTATTCAGTACAGAGTAACTTTAATATACTTAAGACATGCACAGATGCCACAAAAATTAAATAGAGCACACGAGCACTGGCTGATATGCTTCTCCCTTGCACCAGCAGTGGTATGCCAAACTGTGTAGCATGTGCTAAGAAAATGCACTGTGCCTTTCAATATGCTTTTAAATCATGCCTGATATACGAATCAAGTGATGAAACACTTGTTCCAGCGGTCAACCAATGCTAAAGGAACATTCATATGCTTGCAGCAACCATTTATTTTCGTGCCATTAACGGAAACAACGTGCAGTAAAATCCCGTTAATTCGGATTTCATGGCGCCAGACAAAATGTCCAAATTAACCGAGTCTCTGAATTGAGCACAGTCATAACAGCCGACATGTGCATTCTAGATCATCGGCATTTTATTTCTTGCAAAAGTTTGTGTGCATCGTTTGCTTTAAAGACAAAGTAATGTGCCACAGAGTCACTATTTTGCAAAGTTTAGCCAGTTTAATTTGGCTGAGGCGGGCCTTTGATGCAACAAATACGTCATGTGACAGTAGAATTGTCATTCCAATCTGTAGTTCGGAAAATGGAAAACGAGAAAGTAATGCTTGCTAAGGTGGGTGACAATGGCACCGTCAAGAAATGATACAACCGAACCAGCTCTCAGTGCTGCCAACGAGAGTGATGACAAAGGTCCCAGTTTCACCGCAAGGACAAAGCAATGAATGCGATAGCAACAAATTAGAATGCCACACGATGAACGCGAAGCAACTCGACACTTGCAGAGCATCGCTCAAGTGCAAAGGACGCACGAAAAGAACACACACAGGATGAGCGCGAACTGTCAACTGTCACAGATCGACACTCACATTACGCTGCTCAAACAGAAAGAAGCACGCTTGAAAAGAATGCACAACTGAGGTATACAGAGGACAAACGTGAAATAATGCTGGAAGCACTTCATGTTTTAGTATGAATAAAAACATTTCTGGTGCATCAGGAACACTTCAAATCCCATTGATATAAACGAGAATAATAAGGGAATCTAGGAAAGTGCTTTATTGTTTGAAAAAAACCACACAAAGGACAGAAAAAGCATAGCAAATGCGGGTATCAGCATCCCACAGGCATGAAGTTGGCTTGCAATCTCCTTCAATTTCCCCCTACTTGGTTATTTCTACATTGGAAACTTTTTTCCTACCAAGATTTTGGCCAGAAATGATACAAAAATACCAATTTTGTTTTATTTGCCTATTTGATTCTATGTGTCTTGAAGCTACTAAAACAAACTACGTTAAGGTGCTTTATTCACAAGACACAAGCAAAATTTTTTTTAATGTGCAGAGAATTGGCTTCACTGTACTGCACCACAGAAAGTGCTCTCACCGATCCAGTCTTCGCTGCAGAAAATACCAGTTTTAAATTTTTCAAAATAAAGCTCAGGAACCAGTGAGTTTGTGAAAGCAAATCTTGCATGCACTGGTGGGGGGTTTGCTTACACAAAATAGTGTCCACTGCCGATACATTGAGATGCGGTCATCGTCCAAGTCAGACGATGACCGCAGTGTCTCTCAAAACAAGACTGCTATGTGTAGTAGCTGCCCCACTCGCAGGAGAACTGAAATTCTTCATTTCACAAAACTTCGGCCAACAAGCGCATTTTTGTTTTTTTCTTACTTTCTGAATAGAGCTGTTGCCGGGACGCTTGCGCTCATGACACCATTTTCTAGTTGCCGTTACCAGAATCAAGTCCTTTCTCAACAAAAACACATGCTGTGAGCACAATTTTAAACTTCTACTGCGTCGTCTCCAGAAGCCAAAGTGAACGCAGGAAAATGAACCAGGGTAGCTTAACTGCACTGCCCACAAATGCTTGTTTCCGGGTGAACGACCCCAGCTTGTTTTCAACAGGAGCAGTACAGACCGTGTGGACGGGCTCAGCTCGCCTTCAGTAGGGAAAAGGGTTAACAGAACACTGAAGTCCCTAATTTTTTTTTTTTTATTTATTTATTTATTTTGTTGCTTGCATATTCTGTCCCTTGATATGACTATAAGAGGCTCTGAATATGACATATCGGGAGTGCCAGGTCCCCTCTGACAACTGAAGGTTCTTTGACGTGCATCTAACACTCGCTACAAGAGAATTCTCGCATTCAGCCTCCAACAGATAACAGCCAGCACGGCTGAGTATACTGAGCCCATAAACGCTGTAACTGCTGATCCACCAGTATGGCAACTTTTGTAATCAGTTGTGTACGCTTTGTAAATAGCAGCCCCATTCTGTTTTCACTCAGTGCACCTGGGAAGAAAAATCACATTGTGACTGCCTTATTGCTGAAAGCATTACACCACTGTCACACAGCCCATGTAATGTCATTCGCAGTGAATGAAATTAGTTGTTAACGCCATTTTTGTAGCTGCCACACAGGCGTAATAAATGACATTCACAGGTAATGGCCTTCACCCATTGAATGCGTTTACCAAACTCATGCCCACGTGACGTGTAATCTCAACGAGAGGGGCTCGGCAACAAATTACGAAATCCATAATTTAAAGCAAAATGTAAACACCGTTAATTAAGGCTGTCATTTATGGCTGTTGTTAAAGGGGTCATGAAGCACCCCTCGGGCTTGTTGAAAAAACATACTGCGGAAAGCAGACACAGCTATGAACTGCTCAGCCAAATATTGCAGCCGTGCGCGCAGCGTAAAGGCTACAAGTGGAGCGCGAAGCTGCTGTTTTCTCAGGTGCCCTCTTTTCAAGAGAGGCCGATTCTCACTCTCGTCGGTGGGCGGACATCTGTCATCGGACGTCACGTTTCTGTCATCCGATGTCGCAAAAGATTATTTATTGGCCAATAGCCGACATAAATCAAGAGCGCTGCTTCGATCATATGCGCTTGTTCTCGTTGACACTGTGTGTAGCAGTGGTTGTAGTTAAACAGACAGGCTGAAATACGTAAAAACTTCAGTGCGAGTTTTCAAAAAGGTGACTCACTTCTGGTAGAGGCCAACTGTCGTCTGCTGAACTCAGCGCACCCGCACACATTCGAGCATGCACGCATGGAAGTTTGCTTAGAAATTGAATGCAGCTCACATCTGCGGTTATGCTAACGCATTTTTCGACAAAAAGTGACAGATAGACGTTCTGATCCTGGGCAACATATAACAAACGAATTAACTATCTTGTTAGGTTGTCGCGAGCACTGAGAGACAGAAATCTGCATTTCTAAACAAGGTGATGAAACAACAGGCCACCGGAATCAGGTATAAAGTGAAAACAGCATGCTCCATCTTTGAAGCGTAGTGTAGCGGTAGCGTGTTAGCTTCACATCGCAGTGTGCGTCGACGGGGTGGGTTCAAGCATCGCTCACTTTTACTTCTGTTACTTTTCTGCATTTTTTTTTTTTGTCGGAGTGCTTGTGTTTTAGAATGAATTACGATCTGGCCATGAGCAGAATTTTCAAAAGCAATTTAAAAACCCGATTTCAGTCCAAAACGGTTGTGCCATGCACCAGCATCGAGCGTGCGTCATGCAATGTGCCAGCCTCCCAGTACCGTGCGCCACATTGGTCCAATATAATTATGTATGGCACTGGGACAGCATTACAGGGCTTTCCAATAGAGTAGCCCATAATGAGCGCATGCATCGTGGCACCAGTGCTCGTGAGAAAACATGAGCGCATCTGCCGATTTATGCGACGCTGATGCTGTTGATGCTACACCAGTGGCACGTCGCACAGGGGATGCACCACCGCAGAATCAGACACAGAAAGCCAGCAATGTAGCCAACTATATTGCCAACATATGGTGACAGCGAAGGATTACGCTCAGCCTGCCCTTCGAGTTCATTTTGTAGGGGAGCTGACAAAAATGCAGGCAATTCCGAATCATACCTCACTGCTTATTTCAAAGTAAAACGAGCAAAACTTGATACGATTTCAGGGTACCGTCTCATGAAACTTCTTCCCCGAAGACCTTCCTAGTCAGCTTGAGCAGTTTACAGTGCTACAGGCAGGCATTGTTTCAAACTAAAGAAAAGAAACGCTGGCCTGCCAACAGCAAACGAGTGGACGTGCGCTTGCTTTTGGGACAAAACGGCGGCTTGCGGTTGCTTCACCCGCGCATGCTCGAAGCGCCATCCAGCTCCCCCCGAGTGGAGACACCGGGCCAGACCACACAGCTACAGCAGCTACAGCACAGCAAGAAGCAGCCGAGCGGAAGAATGAGTTGCCAGCAGGAGCCGTCAGCACAGCCAAGTTACGTGGAAAGGAAACCACACAACATTGAAGCGAGGTGACGCAGTGCACTAGGCGGGGGCGCCGTGAACGGCACTGCCCTCTCCTGCAGAATGAAGTGAGTTGAGGGGGGAATGTGTCACGCAAATATTGCAATCACGGTATCATCGGTCCTACTTTAGCTTTCGAAAAATTCTTTCAGCTATGTATTCCTGGGAGGCGTCCGAGTCACTACAAGGTTTTTCTCGCCAAGCGCAAGGGGGTGGTTCATGACCCCTTTAACTATTTGATAACTTTCTGAAGTACGGCATGACATATGAATCAATTTGCACAGCTCCATTCTTTTTGCCCAACTCCAATTAGACACCAACTCTCCTGTTAGCTTGATTTAGAAACGCTCATCTGTTCTTTCTTTGTTTATTTTTCAATATTTCCGTGGTTTGGTGGAATGGTGTTGCAGCAGCAAAGTCGAAATTTCGCTCGCAATAGTATTCATCTGCCAGCCATGAAAGCAAATTCAGCAGCTTTGTCAACATGAAATAATAAGAAGCAGAAACCGCACAGCACTGGTGGCAAACATCGACATCAATTGCAAATGCCATTTTGTAGACAGTAAAATCTTGTTAATTCAAACTTACAGCTAATTAAAACTGACGCTGTGGTCCCGGCACAGCCCTGTGTAATTCTATGGGAAAAATACTCCTGATAATTCCTGTGCGTTGGTATCCACAACGGTTAATTCGAACTGGGAGCCCCTGGTTTTCATCGCGCCTCGCAGAAGTTGGCCCAGAGTGATCACAATGTGTAGCAAAACCAAACCAAACCAAATTGACCAGAGATGCAAAACGACGAAACAGCCGCATTTCTCAGCAGATGAGAATTCGGATGCTGCACTGGAGCTCTTGGGAAAGCTGCAAACAATGCTCATAGAGTCACAACTGAAGAAACGCAGCAAGCTAGTGCAATTTACTGTTTACTTTCAACATGGATTGCGTTAAGTCTGCCATGTAAATAAACGCGTTTTGGAGCACAAACAGTGCCATATATTTCGACGTTAAGGCTCACTGCTCACATGAATGCATGTCGGTGCTCGTTTCTCATGTATCACTGACCGGTCAATTAACTTTGTTCACTGTTAGAGCTCCATGAACTTAATTTACAAAATCACTGGCCACGAACGTGTAGTAGCGCCTAATACATGATAACGAATCCAGGGATGGCTTCTTCAGGTTCTGCCCGCGCAGTGTGGCGTGATGTCCATTCATTTTAGCACATGCCCACTAATTCGAATAGTTTTACAGTGCTCGCCGAGTTCGAATTAAAGAGCTTTTACTGTAGCTCTGTGGACCAGGAATGCAAGACCGCCATGACTACTATGAACCGTCATTTACGGCGAATGACATCGCGTACGTCGCATGACAAGGGCACGAAGTGATGCGCACAATGCGATTCACTCACCGCCATCCCTATTCTGACGCCGGAGCTTGCGGTAGTCGTTGTACAGGGGCTCCAGGTACTTGTAGCAGTCAAGCGAGCTGCCCACAAGACGCATGTAGTTGGCACCCAGGGCTCGCACATATCTGAGAAAACATTGATGTAATGACAATGCTGCACAATGAGTGTAAAAAAGAAACACTAATTAAGAAAGACCGAAAGGTGATCTAGTTGGTAACATTTGACAAAAAAAGAAGATAAGGTATGCATATGGACACTTATTTAGCTGATGATATAAACCCTGATCTAGGTTGCAATGGCAAATCATTTCTTTAAATTTGTTTTAACTAATCTGAAGTGAAAATGATACTTGTTACAGAAAGAAACAAAGACATAACTTCAGTTTTTTTGTAAGCCACACGAGAACATCAATGCGGCATTATAAATTGCATGGAGTTTTCTCATGGTTGGGCCGTCCTAATGAATGAACAGGACTCAAATCTTGCTACATTGGATATTGTATTCCTTTCGAGTGCAATACAGTGCAGCTCTTACATAAGAGAAACCACTGAACTCTTATATGGACCATGGTACATCACCGTCTTACCACTCACAGCAATTAAAATAAACCGTATAGGCTAAACATATTTACAAATGAATTTTTCTCAACGGCTCGGTTTCTGAACCACTTCAGAACTGCCTTACAGTCCTTTTCAACGTAAAACCACCGAGTGGAATGGCTTCAGTGTTGATAAATAAAATGCCACAACTACAAAGCACACATTCACATAGACGGAAGAACGAAAAGCATCCGGCTAACTTGAACACCTTAATTACTCCTACCTAACCTATGTGGGATAGCGCTGCCCTTTATTTCACTGTTCGCGAGGCAAGAATGTGGACTTTAGAACATCGACAGCACAGTTGGTTGAGGGGAAGTGAAGGGTAGTGAACTGTTGAGGGGTAGTGAACTATATTTCCTCCATTTGTATCCAATACAGACCAGGCTTCACACAGAGGGTGAAGAACACATTTAGAGAAATTGAAGAACACGCAAACGCTTGTCAGAGAAAATTCTCATGCAGTATCCAACTATAAATTACACATATCAGGTGAACTGGACGAATGCAGTCTTTAACATATTGAAAAACAATTATAAAAGATCTGTTATAGCTCAGAGCTGTCAACAACATGCATGCACCCTGTGTTATTACATTAGATCGATGCACGGAGTTGAACTCCTTACAGAAGTAACTATTCATGCACGCAGCCTGAGCATTTAAAAAGCCAGATTACCCCCCAGTTCTCAAGCATCAGCAGTAACGTGACGCCTGGTGTTGACCGCTGTATCGTTGCTAAGCTCAGTAACTCCCTCGCATTGCCAGAATGCATCCAAACTTTCAGGCTCGCAATGTTGTGCAACTAGCGTCACCTACGGCCACTGTTGTATGATGCTGCCTGCTAAGCAGCATAAGTGCTGCTACGGCACTGACAAAGTTCGGGTCATAGTTAGTACGGTAATCGCAAGGTTCATACAACGAGCGCGTGCACTGTACTATAAAACGAAGCCACTACATGTCGATCTCACGGACATTTAGACCGTAATGGTTCACAGAGCAGCCGGTAAACGGTCAGCCTAGACTGGGACACGTCTTCACAACCACGCAGCTCTCTATCCCAAACCGAAAATCGCTTTCGCGGCAATGATACTTGTAGGCACCGCGTACTCTGTGTGCGCCGGATCAGCCTTACTTGAACTCATCCTGACGGATGAACTCGACAACGATGTCCTTCTCCGGTTGGATCTGCAGCATTTTGAGCAGCAGGCAGAGGAACGGTGCCGGCTTCACGTTCCCGCCGTAAACACCGCCGATGTAGCGCAACTCCATCGCCTTGTCGACCAGCAATTCCGCTGCAAAACGCCGGGAACACCGAGTTGCAGTGCAACGCGCCAGGGTGAGCAGCAGCCAACGAGCTTACCTGTAAGTGCGAAGCATTCTTCCTTCCAGTATCGGGAATCGTAGATGCGCGATCTGATGATCTTCTCGACTAAATACTGCGGGTTCGTGCCGCGCACCGAGTGCGCGTCTTTCACCGTGCGGTTCGCCATTTTGTTTGGCGTGCGTTGTGTTTCGTAGATTGTCCGCTACGCTACCGGCGTGCGCAGATCGCTAGCGATGTGGATGGTGGCGATGGCCTTTCGTCTTGTGGTATTTTGCAATCGCTTGCGGTTCCTGGAGTACACTGTACCTGGAGCACTCGTATGCATGGCCTTTCAGGTTCACTGGGCACTTTCGCGATACAAGAGTATCGCGACAGTATCTCAGAATTACTTTTGAGTATCTGCATTTCTGTATCGAGATACCTTTTAAAAATGTATTTGTATCTCAGTAGTGAAATACTTTTACGACTTACTGATTGTATCACGATACTATGCAGGACACGGGTATCTCGCTACATTTTTTGTGGAAATTGAGCTGATGTGTTTTGAAAAGGTAAAGGAAGAATTTTCTGTGCTAAGTCAAGCAAACGTGCACCGTTAATCAGCGACACAGGGAAATCGGCAAAGGGTTCCCTACACGCAAAGAATGGTTTGGTAAAGGGTCCGACGACGCTGATGGCAGAATCGATCGAGGAGGCAGTGCTGACGAACCTAGATCTCTTCAAGGCCGGTGGAGCATTACCAATACAGTGAAACCTCGGTGATACGAACACAGCTTATACGAATTTCGGGGTGATACGAATTTTTCTTTGGTCCCGGCCAAGGCTCATTGGCCTGCAATGTAATGGAGTACGGTTGCTGCGAACCAATTTTCACCGCGCGATGTTTCATACGAACGTACGCTACCGCCCAGGTACGAACGAACAGGTGATGTCCGCGCTGTCGCGGAAGACGCACCAAGCACGTGCGGGCGCGGGAATGCAGGCGCGGGCATGCGCGCCGCACCGTTAATTGGTCAGAATCACGGTGTAAGAAAAATACAATAATTTTCTAACGGTCAGAATAATCCTTCAGAGATGCGCCACGGCCTCCGAGTTTGTGTGCGCGCGAATCTTTGAGGCTATAATGTGCCTCTGTGCGCCTTTTCATTTAGATTAGGTACAGAGGGCATTGGCGCCATGCTTTTTAGATTTTTTTCTAACGCGTCGACGCGGGCTGCAGTCGTACTGCGTTTACACGTGCCTGCCTCATGCATCAGACATCCTATGAACGGTGGATGAGGGCCGAAAGAAGGCGAGGACGGTCTTGGCGAAGGAGTCAGGCCTCACAACGTCAACATGCGCGACTGTTGAGATCGCACTTGTGCGGGTACAACCGTAAATCTCCAAAAAAAAAAAAAGACGTCCCCAAAACGTCCGCGGTAACAAAATCATAACATAGGACCGTGGTTCTGAAATTTTGTGGCCTTGTTCTAACGTGTCAAAGCGCTACTTTCGCCACAGTACTCTAATGTCATGCAAAAAACCATACTAAAATCTGGAAGGGGATACTGCTGTCGCCGGTCACAACGCACCTGGTTCATTAATTAAACACACGCGTACGGGCCGTATATTTACGAGTGCTGGTATGATTGCCGACATCTAAAAACTTAACTGACAATCATTCAGAGTTCTTCCTGATGTTGCTGGGGCCCTGAAAAACAATAAATGAAAATGTACGCCAGCTTTCTTTTGCCGCATGCTAATTTTCCATGCTTTCCGGTGATACGAATTTCGGATGATACGAATATTTTTTGTGGTCCCGTGAGATTCGTATCACCGAGGTTTCACTGTATTTTCGTGCGGCATTTCGCCATTTGTCAGTTATAGTACGAACTTGTGCTCGTCTAAAGTGGTAGAGGGACTTGTTTATTTCGCGAGTGTTGTGTCGAAGCAAACGTTGGTCGAAGCTGAACTGACGCTAGCCTATTTTAGAGGCCACTGTTACTCAAGTGCAATAACTATCTATGCAAAACGTATGGTGTGCATAAAATAAAGGTATAGCTCTTCGGAATTCACTTGTGTTCGATGGTGATTCCAGCGATATGGTGGAATTATATGTTTTCATGCCCTGCAGCATTATCCACAATATCATGCTGCACCTCATAATTGTACTTGCGGAACATCAGCATCCACATTACTAAAAAGTATTGCAGTATATATATCTGCGGGATACCTTTTTCCATCTTTTTGCAAAAGCATCTTTGAAATATCCCGTTACGGCTGAAACAAATGAGGAGTTTTTTTTCGAAATGAGCTAAATCCAGAAACCGAAACTAGCTCAAATAAAGCTCCATTGGCACGTACATACTCTCAACTTTCCTGTAAAACAGTTATCGGAACGAAATGGGTCCATACAACCAGCTACGTGTGCTTACAGTTTTCGTTTCAAAACGAAATTGAGCCAGATCCGTGTGCTGTACGGATCGAAATGAGGCAAATCCAGTAAGCCAATAGCAGAGCTTTTTACCTCCAGACGGGGTATTTGGCCGGATTGAAAAGGACGTGAGGAAGAAATCCTCACGAAGAAACACGAAGAAATCCTGAATCCCCTAAGCTACCAAATGATTTTTTCATATCATGGCACTGTGCTAGAGCTCGGAGAACATTGGGACGTGTATGACTGGAAGGCCTACTGTACGGCAGAGATGAAATCGACATCCAGCTTGCCGTTTAAGATAACAGAAACCAAGGTCTTCTACATTCAAAGAAATGCAGCTGGTAGAAGCCCTAAAGTTAGAGCAGACCCCCACTATAATGTATCCGTATCAAATTTCGTGTCAGTCCTAAAGAGGGGAAAGTCGCTTGCACAAGCAACCGTGCAATGCCCAATGTACACTCATCATGTCAACGAAATGAAACTGATAGATGTGACGTGCCTTCTCATAAAGCATTTCGGCAGTTCATGGCAAGAGAATCAAAAGCTCGCTTATTTTGTCAGTGTCCTCCGGCGTACCAAAGAAAATGATCATACAGAAGATTTCGAATAGAGCTGCTTGTGCTGCGAAGAAGACGCACCGGCTCTTCGTGTATAGTTGAAGGCCCTTAATTGAAGCATTGTTGCCTATGTTTGATGGCTTTTCGGCAAAAACTCTACATATCGCTCTTGAAAGTCGATTTCAATAAAGTTTTCTAAAGAATACCGTCTCGAATTCAATGTGTCATTTCAATATGAGCCAAATCCAAAGTTATCATGCTAATATTAGTCAAGTCCGCTGTGTATTTTTTAATTACTTGTGGCGGTAAACCTCTACTAGCTGACATGTAAAATATATCGCGTGATAGGTTTGAAAGCGTTGTATTTACATTGCGTAACAAATTTTCCATGTTTTCACAAATTCTGTTTAGGTGGATTTGACTCATTTCGAAAAAAAACTCTTCAAATGTATTTCAGGCTTCCCGCACGTGTATTTCGATATCTGTATTCCGGAATACTTTTCAGAGTAGCTCTGCCCAGCCCTGCTACACCACCGCAAGAATTACGAACGTACACTCAGAAGCTGTTGCTAGCTGTACAATGTGGCAGATGTACTGGTACTTGCATTTTTCAACGCGTGAGAATTCTTTGGCAAGTTGTTCTCGTTCGCTCCGGTGAGGGACGACGCACAACCCAGGAACCTAAGAGCCTAAGAGTGCACTCTAAAAAAAAGAGAGAGAAAGAAAAAAGAAAGTGAGATGTTTACACTAGCCGTGTAAAGCTTAAGAGACAGCGAAGCTGGTCTTCATGGCTGATGATAAGTCTTATTTGGCGTAGACAAAGTAGAGTCCAACCGCATCCTTTCACAGACCATGCGAGAATATCCAAACTCCAGCGCCAGAAACTAACGTGCAAACCTGGCTATGGAACCACCGGTAGAAGCGCCGCGACCGAAAACTCGACCCTAGAAACGCTATCCTAGCGGAATTTGCGAAAAAGAGAGAGACAAAGAGAAAGTAGAACTTGCGGCGCTTCGCGCTCGGCGTGCTCCGAGGGTCGTCCGAATTAACCGGATTGCGGCCCGACTGAAGTAACGAGAGTTGAATGACATTAAACAATGCACATGCTGGCCGGGACCAGAGAACACTTGCGAATAGTCCGATTTTAGGGATTATCGAGTGTCGAATCCACGAGCTTTTGTACAACACAACTTATGTGCACACATAGGTATAATTTTTTTTCACGTGCAAGTATCACTCTTCCAATAACAGCAACAGAAGGAAGCCAGGGCAAACATAATGCTAAGAATATTTTAGAGAATTCCCGTTGTGGGAGGTTCCTTCTTTTGTTCATTATTTATGCCCCACGGCTGGTAAAGAGCTGCATTGTTGTGGTTTGCAGGCGGCATTGTTACGTATTGGGTGATGTTCTTAATTAAGCGCAGATTTGTAAGAATTATGCTGACAATTTTGTTTTTCATCCTCAGTGCCAATCCCTAACCTGTATTTGAGCAATTTTTCTCAAAGACGAGATCACCAATTAAAAATAGGTGAGATTGCTTTTAGGATGCTTTCTGCTACTCTTTCCTTTGTTCGCACTATAAGAGACTGGAATACTGCGCCAGCTGAGACTGTCTGCATTTGTTCAAATGACGATTGCTTCCATGCTTTATGAATGTGCTTCTGTGTGCTTGGCTGTGTGTACTGTATACCTTCCCTGCTGTAATGACATGACCAGCCGGGATTTGGGAACATTATAATTACTGTATATGCTACCTTTAGGTGCCATATACAGTAACTCTACGAAACTTGAGCCCGTAGCGTCAACTCTCATCGGTGACAGCCTGCCTAACTGAATGGAAAAAAGGCAAAAAAATTATATGCGAATAAAAAGTCAAGTTATCAAAAACAGCTCCCGGGTCTATATAGCAGAGACTTATTTGAACATTCTGTTAAAATTAAAGGGTCGCACTACTAACTGCGTGGCTTGTCATAGTGTTTAATTAATATATTACAATAGGACCGCATGTGTTTTTAATGGGTGGTGTTCAATTGTCCTGGGAAGCCACAGGCTTTGTAGTGCGATACTGTAACTTTACCAAAATGTTCCAGTAGGTCTCTACTGTATAGAACCCGGAGTCGTTTTAGGTAACTAAGTCTTTTCAAGAGATATAATGTTTTCCGCCTGTTTCCCATTCACTAATGGCAGGACACTGTTGCTGCCGCCGAGAGAGAGTACCACGTACCATACAGTTTTGTACAGAGCTCCCAAAGTCCTTGGTATGGCAGGTACTTAATGAATAAATAAAATAAATAGAACACACAGGACGAGCCTACAGGCATGGACGAGAGTTCAATTCCAGCTCATTTTATTCCATGAAAGGACATGTGTAGAGGGGGGCGTGCACTAAGCCTTGATCCGCAAGGTGGCAACATCATCGTCGCGCCATTTTGAAGGTCCGTGCGGCGGCGTGCAGGAGGTGTTCCGGGGGTCTCTAAGCATCCAAGACGCCGCATGGATCTCGGACACAGCGCGTGCCTTCAAAATGGCGACCCCGAAGCTAGCGCTCCTGGCGGTTGACGTCATGTACAGGGCTGGTCAAAAGTTCACAGGCCACTATCTCATGTATTCCTATGGAAGTGTGGCCTGGGAACTTTTGACCCCCCCCTGTACATACCACCTATATAGCCCGTGGGAAAAAAGAGCACAAAAAAAAAAAAGAATAAGCACACAACCAGCCACAACCACAACAGATTACTTATGCGTCGGTCCACACCGACGCACAGTGTGTCAAGCCAAAAATGGTAATGCTCTTTTTAAAGCTGGAAGCCACTCCTGCTTGACAAGGCAGAAGTTCAATAGAAGATGTTGAAGAGACGAAAAATCCTTCAACAGGCGGTGTCGCTGGAGCCGGCGTCTCGACATCTAGTCTTCTCTTCTTTATGGTAGCAGCTGCGTATACATTAGCGTGCGTATGTGTGGGCTGTTATCTCAGGCTTGCGTTCTTGAAGCGGGCAGGACCTCATAGCCCGTCGGTCACGGGAGGGTGTTGCAAATAAAAACGTATGGCAGCTCCCCTAATGTGAAACCAGAGGATGTGCGTATTCAGAATGTTACACACCCGGACTCACTTACTCAGACTCACGGCCCGACCTGAGTCTGGGCGAGTCTGAGTGAGTAGACTCATGAGTGAGTTTGCCGGCCTATGACGAGGACTCATACATATTGTGCAGTAAAGAAACATGCAGACACGCTCATTCTTTGATATATGATCTCTGGCATTTTACGATTGACATTTATGCAGCAGCAGCGCTGCCTTTCGCTGTTGTAGCCGTGCTATATCAGCAAAATGACCTTAAGGCCTCAAGGAAGATCCACGTCCTTCCACAAGTCCATGACGTCACTGCCTTCAGTTTTTTCCTCTATCCACGCTTTCATCTCTGCAATCTGCTGCTGGGTAAAGTGATTTTTCCAATCGCCGACAGTGCCCTTGCGCACAAAGCCCGATCCATGGTGCATTTCTTCGGTTGGTACAATTCTTTTGCGGTGGGGTTCCATAGATTTCAGCGACCTTTCAGGAGGAAGTTCCGCGAAAATTCTAATTAAATCAAGGGGACCGTAGTTGAAGACGACTCTCATGTTCTCCAAGCTACACGCTTGCAGAACATTCTGGAGCAACGCTTTGTCCTTCCTCAACGCGCTGCCGTAGTCTGCGCCCAGAAAATCAGCTATCTTAATTATCATGTTCTCGGTGTCCCGACTCAGCTGCTCGTACGTGAGGAAGAAAACGTTGGCCTCGTTTCTGAGTTCATACGAGGACAGAAGATGTTCAAAGTAGCAACCGTATAGGCACTTTCCCGAGATAAATCTCTTTAAAAATGTGTCGAAAGAGGCATCCGCTGACTTCGGTGTCACGCCCCTGACAGAGTGGTAGTAAGATACGCAACAGTCAAATGGATTTCTTGCGACGTAGATGTACTTGGCGTGCTTGGCAAACACGATTTGGTTCAACGGGAGATGAGTCCTCAGTGGGCCTTTTCTTGCTGGGTTCACAGCGGCTTCGGCGCCCAAGTAATCAATGTTTGGTGCGAACAGCATGTATTCGACTGGATCTTGCGGCACGTTGTCTTTGATCAAGATGTTGGATACAATGTACTGAGTCCACTTGGTGCCGCATTTTGGGTAAGTAACGATGATGACGTCATCATCTCGAGGTTGGTAGGTCATCGCTGAGCGCATGGTTATTTCTGAAGCCTCGAGAATTTTCGGATCGCCATCGATCTCGTTCACTGATACCGGTTCCATCTCGAAAGTGGGATCTCCGCCTGAAAGAAGAGACAGAGTATTAACACGCAATTTTCAATTTACCACCGAATTTCTTTTTTAAAGGGGCCCTGCAACACTTTTCCTAGTAGCCATAGAATGGATTCCCTAACGGAGCTTACTGCCTCACGAATTCACCGCCGCAAACATTTTTAGAATCCGCCCAGTACCAGCGCAGTTACAGAGATTTGTCGCACGCTGCAATTGTATTCTATCTTCTCTCGTCCCGACGAAAGCGCTGGAAGCTAAGCAGGGAGGCATGGCACGGGGGGATCAAAAAATACGTCACGCGTGCCTCGTGACCTTGAGCACTTTTTTCTCTTTTTTTTTTTTTTTCGAATGCGCGGCTTTTCAGTGCGATCGCGCACACGCGTGGACAAGTCGCGGCCTCCCGCGGCGGCCCCAGTAACCACCGAACGCGCCATGCTCAAATCAGCCAATGGCTGATACTTCACCTGTGACGCAGTGATTTTTGAGCTTGTAGCGTCATTTGTAGAGAGAAGAGAAAGCGGTTTTAGCTGACTTAAAATTTATTGTAAATTCCAGGCCGCGTGCTGCGCTATAATATTTGGCTCGCCTGTTCTTGGGAGCCTCGACTACCGATCGGCAGCGTTTTCTGACCTTGCTCAAAAAGTGTTACAGGGTCCCTTTAAGCCGTTCAAGAAATCTTAAGTGGAGAAAAAGGTTTTATGCTTTATATCCGATCCCTTGCAATTGTAGTGCGTGATTTCTTTGGCATATTTAAAAGCATGACAATTTACTTTGAGAGATTTTGCCTTAGTACAAAAGGCGTAATCGTGGCCTCGAAAGCATATCAGGATTTCATTCCCCTCTTCATGTGTAAGGTCGCCAACTGTGCATAGCTAACCACGCTGCTTTCCATGTGTTCTACTTTCTCTCTGTCTCTCTCTCTCTCTTTCGCTAATTGCGCTAGGATAACGTTCCTGGGATCGAGCTTTCGGTCGCGTCTCTCGGCTTGCGGAGTTAATGATGTACGGTGGAAAACGACCCAGCCTTGCCTAAAAGTCGCGCAAGGCTTGGTCGCAGCAGAACTGGTGGGCACATGTATGTGATCCTGGCTAGAGTTACTGTATATGTTACCTTTAGCATACACTAATGAGAACTAACAGACAATGATACCAAGGAAATTATAGGGTATGCTATTAGTGGTAATTGTATTGTAAGTGTGAAGAAAGAAAAGAGGACGAAAAGATAACTTGCCGCAGGCAGGGACCGAAGCTGCGACCTTCGAATAACGCGTCCGATGCTGTATTAACTGAGCTGCAGCGGCGGTCATCCCCCCTATCCACTTTTATTTATTTACAGTGTTTCTGCTGGCTTCGAATGAAGCCATAAGCAGGAGTGGGTAACATATAAGTATAGCACACTGAACATTTTCACAATGTATTACGCACAAAAAATGCCGCGAACACACAGTTTGGAACGCGGTAAAAAATAAAATTAAAAAAAAAGAATACAGAGTATGGCATGTAATTGCACAGCATAATACATATATACATGCGTACTAACATCACTGGAAAGCAAGCAAAAAGAAAAATTAATTTTCCTATCGTCACAAAACAACGAGAATAAATATGGCTAACAAAGAAAAACGAGCCCATAACTTTCCACTTCTTTCCTTTAGCATATGCAGTAACTCTAGTCCTGACTTGCCTAGGCTTTTAGCATCTCAGCTCTCCCCTCCCACTCCCTGGTATGATACTATACATTACTATGCTTGCTTGTTTTTCCTATCTTTTTTTGTGTTCGTTTCTTTCTATCTCTTTCTTCTTCCTCTCTCTCAGTACTCGGTCTCCCATCCTCCCTTGCCTTCTCCTCATCCTCACATATCTCCACCTCACACCCATTTCCCTTCCTCATCCCCTTGCTATGCTATACTATACAAGGTTATGCTATGCTCTGTTAGTGTGCCCGGATAGCCACGCTGTCACGACGCTCACCTTCGAATCGGGGGGAACGCGGGTTCCAGCCTCGCCAAGAATTTTTTTTCGCCATCAATTTCTTTCTTTCTCTTTATCTCTTTCTTTCACCGCCTCTTTCTCTCTGTACTCGTTCTATCGCCCATCAGATCTATTGCATCCAACGCCGGACAACTCGGCGCACGTGTTCTGGGAGCGACGCAGACTAAAGAGTGGACAAAGAGGACGAAGAAAGCGCGCGCCACTTCTTGATGACGCTAATTTTCCATCTACGACCCACGGGAAACCTCGAGCATAAGAGCTCTGCTGTAATAGAACCCGCAGGGATTTTCGACGGGCCTTGGGCGTGGGCGGAGTCCTCAGTCCAGGACGCTGTGCGGTATTCGCGATGCCCATAGACTGTCGCGCCGCCAAGCGGAATGCAGGAGCGTCCTCTCGAGGAGGGTCCGTAGACGACACAATGGCAGCACTACGCAGTCGCTCCCTTGTTCGGCTGTGCTAGCCTCAGTGCCTCAGTGTTGCGCGTTAGCAAGAAACGAACAGTGCGACTTTGCATGTTTCGTGCATCAGTGAAGAAACCGGGCCCTCCGTGACACGATGAATCTGATTCGTTCTTGCGAGACGCGAAGTTTACGTGAAAATACGCGGCAACTCGCGCTTTCAATGATAGCCCACAGCGTACACACATCAGCTTCGAGAGGTTTTCTGTAGCCACGTAGGTTAGTTAAATGTTATCGCCTGACCTTTTCAGTTGAAACTCACCTTGTTTTACTTACATATAGTATTCGTGAGTGCTTTTTTACCGCATGAATCCCATAACATTGTACGCAGGAAGTCGCGCGGGCTGAGTAATTTCAAACTGGCCAGCGCTGCGCCGCTGTGTTTGTATGTTTGTTGATAGGTGATTGCACACGGCAAGCGATTTGCTTGCTGAGGGTTTGAGAGCAACATGTTTTCCGAGCCCAGATAAACGTGGTGACGCGGTATGGTCGAAGTCGTTCGGCGGAGGAACTTCATCAGATTGCTGAATTTCAGCAATGTGATGTCCCCAGTGCCTCACAAAGAGTGGGCCAAGTCAGGAGACACACTCCCCTTTTGCCCCCCTTCGTGGGCATTTTGTGAAAATGCCCAAATAAATGTAATAAAAATAAATGAAAAAAATGAAAGCACCGAGTGACAGCCACGATGCACGATCAGCTGTTAACTCACGAGGAGCGAGTTGCACTTCACGTCGTGCGTCAATGTTTTTTTCACGTTCGTAAGTCACTTTGATTGTATTTAATGTATAGTATCCTTCCGCGGGATCAAAATAAAAGCGTACCTTTTCCTGTGCATTGCATGTAGCGAAATTATTGTGGATATTATGGAGCGCTGAATGTCGCCAACACCAGAGGCGTAGCCAGAAATTTTTTCGGGGGGGAGGGGGGGGGGGGAGTCACCGAACCGACTGGGGAGAGGGGAGAGAAAGCGTCAGCTTTCCTCTATATTTATTTATTTATTTATTTATTTATTTATTTATTTAATAAAGATACTTTCAAGGCCCGAAGGCACAACAGAAAGGAGTGGGAAAATACAGCAAATACAAGTGCAGTTAAAAGGGGAGAAAAGAAAAAAAATAGAAAAAAAAGAAAGTTACAGGGCATCTTGTACGGCGAGCTTGAAATCTTTTTCATCTATTATGCATGCGATGGAGGCGGGAAGGTGGTTCTAGGCGGCGCTTGTCCTCGGTACAAACGAGTCGTTACACAATCTGGTGCGACAGGATGGCAGGCCCACGTTATAGTGATGATCGGTCCTTGATATGTAGTGAGGTGGATGAAATAGGGCGTCCTTCAAATGGCTGTTGTAATGATAGATTTTGTGAAAAAGGTTAAGGCGAGACAATCTGCGGCGCAATGAGAAGTCAGGCAAGTTTAGAATGATCTTCATGGATGTAACACTGGAATGACGTGAATAATTCGATAATATGAAACGTGCTGCGCGATTCTGAATGACTTCGAGGGTTTGAATGAGAATGGCATGAGTTGGGTCCCATATGGCGCATGCGTACTCTAATTTTGGTCCCACCAAGGTTTTGTAGAGTGTTAACTAAAGCGACGATGGGGCCGAGGAAAAGTTTCGACGCAGGTAACCGAGCATGCGGTTCGCGTTGTTAGTAACATATTCTATGTGCATGCTCCAGGAAAGATTATAAGAAATGTGATTAGAAGAATGTGAAGAAATGTGTCATGCGTTAATGTTTTTTCACGCTCGTAAGTCACTTTGATTGTATTTAATGTATAGTATCCTTCCGCGAGAATAAAATAAATTAATATGACGTGATGGATAATAAATATCGGTTGTTTGAGCAGACTCTGTACATATTGTTACGGGGAAGATTTATTCTGTTAGAGCTGATCTAGGCAACGCTGCACAGGGACCACAGGATCGCAAGCCAACAGGGCCGCTCGAGAGTCTAACCCACAACAACAACGTCGTCGTCTTCCTCCACTGGATATCATTTCAGCGCCTGTGCCGGAGTGACATTTCCATACGCGTGACATTACCCCGGCCGATAAAGCACCGTCCCGCGGTGCCTGTCAAATGGGCGTGTCCCCATTGTAAGGCTTTAGACGAGAAACGTGGACTACGTCTCTTCTGGATGCAGCGGCCGATGAGTCAGTTGTCGAGGAAATCTCATAGGTGACAGGTGTCACCTGACGCAGGACTCGGTGGGGCCCAACGTCTCGCAATAAGAGTTTCTCGCAGAGGCCAACACGTCGAGATGGGAGCCACAGTAGAACAAGAGAGCCAGGAGGAAAATCGGCATCCCTATATATGTCGACGATCATAGAGAGACTTTTGTGCTCTCTGCGACGACGATAACCGAGCGCGGGCTACTGTGCGTGCCGTGAGGGCACGGGTGATGGCATATTGAGCGTACAAAGTGGAGGATGGTTGGTCAGACGGAAGCAGGGTGTCGAAAGGCAGTAAGGGGTGACGGCCGAAGAATAGATAAAAGGGTGAGTAGCCGGCTATTTCCAGACGCCACGAGTTGTAGGCGAAGGTGACGAACGGCAGAGCAATGTCCCAATCAGTGTGGTCGCCAGATAAGTACATGAAAAGCATATCTGTTAGTGTGCGGTTGAGGCGCTCCGTAAGGCCGTTAGTCTGAGGGTGGTAAGACTTGGTGAAGTTGTGACGGGTAGCACAAGACCGAAGTAGATCGTCAACCACGCGAGATAGAAAGCAGCGACCACGATCTGTAAGTAGGTGACAAGGAGCGCCATGCAGGAGAATGATGTCGTAGAGCAGGAAGTCGGCAACGTCAGTCGTGCAGCTAGTCGGTAGCGCTCGAGTGATTGCATAGCGAGTGGAATAATCGGTGGCTACTGCAACCCATTTATTTCCATTTGTCGAAGTTGGAAAGGGACCTAGCAAGTCCAACCCCACTCGATAAAACGGCTCGGCTGGGACTTCAATAGGCTGAAGGCGACCGGCAGGGGAAGTCGAAGGTTTCTTTCGGCGCTGGCACAGGTCGCAAGATGCAACGTAGCGGCTAACGGAGCGATGAAGACCCTTCCAGAATACCTGTCGTGGAACACAGTCGTAGCTTCTGGAGACGTCTAAATGTCCCGACGTTGGGGCGTCGTGAAATTGTTGCAGGACATCTTTGTGCAGGTGACGTGGCACGGCGAGTAAAAGTTCCGCGCCACCGGGGTGTAAGTTGCGGCGGTACAAAACGTTGTCTTGACGCAGGAGCCTGCTTAGTGAAGGGTCGGTATTGCCCGATTGAATGCGGTCAATGATGGAGAGCAGCGATTGATCTCGGCGTTGTTCGTCCGCCACGTGCAGAAAGTCAGTGATGGCTAAGATGCAGGCATCGGATTCCAAGTCGGTGGAGTTGGGTGGATCAACGGGGTGTCGGGATAAGCAGTCGGCATCGCTGTGCAGCTTGCCGGATTTGTACACAACCGAGAACGTGTACTCCTGTAATCGTAATGCCCAACGGCCGAGTCCTCCTGTAGGGTCCTTAAGTGTCGACAGCCAGCAGAGCGCATGAAAGTCTGTGATGACTCCGAACGGACGTCCGTATAGGTACGGACGGAATTTCGCGACGGCCCAGACGAGGGCTAGGCATTCCCGCTCAGTGATGGAATAATTTTTTTCCGTCTGCGACAGAAGGCGGCTAGCATAGGCTATTACACGGTTTGTGCCATTCTTTATCTGAGCGAGTATAGCCCCAATGCCATAGCCACTTGCGGCGGTGCGAAGCTCCGTTCGAGCAGCTGGGTCAAAATGAGCCAACATAATATATATCAAAGACACGGGACATCCCCCCCGCCCCCCCCCGCGTGCGCTTGTGAGGAAAGTAAGTCAAAAGTAAAGTAAGCGCAGTAAAATACAGTAAGTACGACATGTACAGTGGGCGTTTGGAGCAACGGCCTCTCGTTGCGTCACTGAATGGACTAGTCTTCGACAACGCTGAGAACGCATGATTGAGACGACCCGCCCTATCGGAGACGACATTGTTAATCGTTAATCTCCGTTAAGCGTAGACGGCGTCGTCCTCGTCAGGGCGAAGTGCGTTTCACAAGTCAAGGACGGCTCCGCTTACGGCGTGGAATGAGAGGTACACGCAGAACGTTTCTTTTTTTCTTTTTTTTTACATTCATAATGACTTTTCAGTTTTGGGTGCTGTCGATGTTTGTGACTGCATGCCAATGAGAATGCTTTTTATGTTAAGCATTGTATGTCAAGCAGCCATGACGCAGTGATAGCTTTTAGTCAACATATTTTACTTCACTGCGCGCATCCAAGCAAGCTTGCGATTCGCAATAAGTTAGTTTTTTTTTTTTTTTTTTTTTTTGTAAATTATGCCGCACGTTGGCATCACGATATCACATGCGTTATTTTTCGGGCAGACTTTCTCGCAACCTTGGTTGAAATTATAGTCACACGGTGACTTTTGATGGCGATCAAGTCCTTCAAATCGGGGAGGTACCATGATGCAATCTGCGAGGGCAAGGTAATCGTTGTCGAGAAATCCTCACTTAATTGGTCGCAATTGAAAATGCACTTGTGACCAGGCTACACCTACTCAAATAGCAATAGCTCGTTCGCTGAGTCTTTGCGCTAGAATACTGCAGTAATTAATTGTGGAAATGTCAAATTCGCGCAATACCAAACATGGCGACTTTATTCGAGCTTACTGAATGAAAAATTGTGCGTGCGTGTGTGTGTGTGTGCGTGTGCGAGCGTGCGAGCGTGCGTGCGTGTGTGTGTGTGCATGCGTGCGTGCGTGCGCTCGTTATTCCCGTCACGAGCCAACTTAAAACGCTTGCGGCTGAGATTCTCGCCCTAAACCTTATAGTAGCACAGCTTAGTTTCTTGAATCATGTCAGCGCGAAGCGACGACAAAGAAAAAAAATGCCCCCACCTCCCCGAAGGGAATCGTGAGGAAATGCGAATGCATTTCGCGCGCGCTTCACTCCATTTATATATGGTGGTTGTGGTTCGAAGAAGGAAAAGGCGCCTAATTTCTGCAGCCCGGTCGGGGAAGCGCTGAACCCTCGACCCCCCCCCCCCCCCCCCCCTGGCTACGTTCCTGGCCAACACGCTCGAGCTCGAAATGATTAGAGCGATGAAACGTGCAGTCACGGCCACCACAATCCAAGCCTCTCGCCTAACTTCCCATGTACTTCGCCTGTACCTACCGAACAGTATTCTTGTTCGACGAATTTTAAGGCGAAAGCCTTTAAAGGGACCCTGAAACGGTTATTTGAAGCTTTGTCAGCGTTTAGGCTAGAGCATCATCGAACCATTGACACCACAAATTTAGTGACACGCCGTCTACCAAGGCGGCTACAGACAATTATATCATACCCTCCTTCTCACCCCTGCGTTGCCTCCTCAACTCATGAGACACGCTGGCATCGCTGGCGATCGCAGAGCTCACGTGAGCACACTCGACGATTTGAGTTTCGCCCAGTGATGACCTTCGAGATTGCACGCCGACAGGTTGCGTGCATCTCGGAGACCATAGCCCAGTGCGCCCGGCAGCACGCACGCCGTCTGGCAACAGAGACATCGCGGAGTGGTTGATATCTGCTCCGACAGGGGCCGCCACCCTACCAGCCAATTTTTCGTGCGCGCACACCGCAGCCCCAATGACGTCGTGCGGACACTGCATGTCGTACTCGCAAGGGGCGGTTGAAAACGCGTTGGGCTGAGCCGCAGTGATCTGCAGCGATTCGCAGCTTTATAGCGTTGTAATAAATTACACAGTGTAAGCAGAGAGCTTAAATTAGTCTGTAAATGAGCCTTAGGACTTGGTCTACTGGCCCAATGTGTTTGTACAAAATCGTCAAAACCGTTTCAGGGTCCCTTTGATGTCTCATGCTCACGTCCGTCCGGTGTCCGTCCGGCGTCCGGTGTCCGTCCGTCCGTCAGTCTGTCCGTCCGTCCGTCCGTCCGTCCAGTGTCTGTCCGTCCGTCCGTCTGTCCGTCCGTTCATCCGTCCGTCCGGTGTCCGTCCGTTCGTTCGTCCGTCCGTCCGTCCGTCCGTCCGTCTGTCCGTCCGTCTGTCCGTCCGTCCGTCCGTCCATCCGTCCGGTGCCCGTCCGTCCACCCGTCTGTCCGTCCGTCCGTCCGTCTGTCCGTCTGTCCGTCCGTCTGTCCGTCCGTCTGTCAGTCCGTCCGTCCGTCCGTCCGTCCATCCGTCTGTCCGTCCCTCTGTCTATCCGTCCGTCCGTCTATCTGTCTGTCTGTCTGTCTGTCTGTCTGTCTGTCTGTCTGTCTGTCCGTCCGTCCGTCCCGTCCATCCGAGCTCTGGCACGGAGCCAGGTGGCCGCCGGGATGCGCAAACGGACGCCGGTCGCGTCGGACTCTACAGCGCTCGCTCTTTGCTTGCGTAGCTTCGCTGTGCCCAGCGTTTGCAATCATTCTGACCGACGCCGTCTCAATGGACAAAGGCGTTCACAGAATACACTTTCGAATTTACAAAGGGCCCGCCAGTTTAAGCGCTGGAACGCTATGGCGTTTGCACGATGCACAAAGCGCGAGAAAATACTAACGCATGCGAACGGAGCAAGATTAGTCTGGCGTCTCGCTGCGACTCGCGGTAAAAAATTAAAAAAGAAAACACGCACACATTCGCTTTGTGTGTTATCCCACAAAGAGTGTAAAAGAAAAAAAAACATGGCATAGTCAGTGGAACGGCCACACGCTTTCGCCGAACACACTTTAGAATGTACAAAGTGTCCTTCAATTTTTCGCAACGTCGCAGAATCCAACGTTGAGAAAAGCATAGGTGCGCAGTCTTTTCGATATTGATCGTGCTGACTGAACCTGCAGCATCCGAGTGCGGTGAATTGCGCACGGCTAGAATCTGAGCATGGCTGTGACCCAAGCGCTGCTGAATGGGATGTTAAATGCTTCCGTTGAAGAAGCAACTCCTTGTTCCTGACTGCGCAAGTAGTGACGACGGCGTATGTCCTGGAGTCCAAATCTGAGCACACGGCCTATAGCATCTTCGCCTTCATCGAAAATGCGGCTGTCTTGGCCGGGATTCAAACC
The DNA here is from genome assembly GCA_030522465.1 of Rhipicephalus appendiculatus. NCBI lineage: Eukaryota > Metazoa > Arthropoda > Arachnida > Ixodida > Ixodidae > Rhipicephalus > Rhipicephalus appendiculatus. The sequence continues at coordinate 25,887 of JALIZH010022458.1, forward strand.
CGCGACCTTCGGGTCAGCAGTCAAGCAGCATAACCACTAGACCACCACAGCGAGCTGCTGATGTAAATACTGAGCACATTGAAAAATGAAAGGTTCTCATTTCTGTCTAAAACATTTTGCTTTTTTTATGAGCAAAGATCTCACGCACCAAAGACCCGCCACGGTGGCTTGGTGGCTATGGTGCTCGATTGCTGACCCGAAGGTCCCGGGATCGAATCCCGGCAGCATTTCAATGGAGGCGAAGTGCTGGATGCCCTTGTACTTATATTTAGGTGCACGCTAAAAAACCCGAGTTGGCACTAATTTCAGGAGCCCTCAACTGCGGTGTCTATCATAATCATATCGCAGTTTCGGGAGGTTAAACACCAAGAATTAGTAATTACTATTAACAATCTCATCAACTCTGAGAACATTCACTGGGACGTTGATGTTTTTGACCCAGAACAGGCGACACAAAGAGTCTGTATTCAAACGTATGTCAGATGGCTCATTGAGCGCAAACGCCCGCGTCTGTAGCCACGAAACAGCACCTAAATTTCCGTTGGCTGGCGCCATGTCACGTGCGCGCTTTGATGGAGCAGGGCGCGGGACACCTGCTGCCACGCTGGCGCACCAGTTGTAGCGTGAGGGGTGGAGACAAGTGTCAATACCCCACGTCGTTCTCGCTCTAGCTAATCTCGGTCACCCGTGCGCTCACTGTTCGTGAAAGCTCTCGCTATAAAGAAGATCAGTGTATAATCAATCACCATAAAGTAAATTAATTTATAAGAAGTTGCCGTATAGTTGAATGCGGTTAAATAGAGTTTGAGGAAGGCGAGACCATAGGATTGCAGGAATTTTAATGGACGTCTTGGTTTAGGCAAGAAGCGCGAGAAGTCTGTGCGCTTCGAATACACGCCTCGACAAGGGAGCCAACGTGTTGCAGCGCAAGACAACACACACACGTAGATCTTTGCCGTCAGCGATGTGGCCGCGAAAGGCTGAGCTTGAGCCACCGTTCGTTAACGCGAAAGCGCCGGACTAGCGTTTCGCTGAAGCTCTTTGGCCGGCGTTGACCTTGGCTGAGCTTGAAGGTCGGATTCGTGGAACAAGATGTTTTCTGGGTTTGTATGTGGAGAAGTATACGATAGAGTTTTCTAATAATACAATAGAGGGAAGTCTGGCGTTAGCGTCTGTAGCAGCTGCAACGCATGACGCTTTAAGCCAGCATGGGAATGATGGGTAGTAGACGGATTTGTCTAAGCTTCGTTCTTTCGGCCCCGTTTGGCTCCATGTGGCCTAGAGCTGCTTTGTCGCGAGACGAAGTTCACCAAATGTTCAGCATTTCCACCTCACCACCTTAATATTTTAGGCTAACCAATTCAAATCGGCTCACGAAGTTCACGACGATCCATTCTTTTATCCTAAACAAACACCAAAACACAACAATAAGCAAATCCACAAGTGCGTTCGAAGCCGCAAGTACGAAGATTAGGCCAATCCGTGAATAGTATAGGAAACTCTACGGAGTAGCCGCTCGCTCTACTTTATCTGGAGGAGTGCTTCAAGTGTACTCCTCCAGATGTAGCGAGGAGTAGATTTGAAGCACTCCTCCAGGTGGCGTAGATAGACGGCGCATGTTTGCAAACCATCACTAGCCCTCAGCCGGCGCGCGAGGAGTCTATCGGTCCTCCTGTCGCACGAGCGGGAGGAGGACCGATAGACTCCTCGCACGCCGGCTGCCGCGCATTTGCTCCTCGTGCACCCCCCACCCCACGTGTAGGGTAGTTAACCGAGCTAAGCTTTGTTAAAGGGACCGACAACCAATTTTTATGGTGCCTAAATTTTTAGCGCAACGGAAAGCTTACCGGTCAGTGAGTCTAATCATGAAATAGTAAAGTGGAAAACGCCGCGAAACATTTGTAATCAAAATTTTTCTATCTGCAGCGAATATGCAGTCGTATACTCACATGCTGCAAACAGTGAGCGCGAGAGCCGTTCGTGTTCGAGCGCTCTGGTTTACTGCGCATGCGTGCACTCCGCGCGCATGCGCCGCGGCTCCACTTGGTCCACTGGCGGCGGCGACAGCAGCGCCGCTTCTCGCTGTGCACAGCACAGAATTGAGCGGGGCTGGATAATAATATACATATTTTAATTTTGAGGACTGGCGCCCGTGACAGCATCAGGCTACGCGACTACGTACAGTAAAGTTATCGACTCCATATTCCATAATCCAGCTTCAAGGCTCTTCCGCTAGGCTGCGCGACATGACGGTTTTTATCACTTTTAAGCACGATTTAAAAGTATAAATCCTAGTCACAACGCGAAAAGAATGCTGGAATATGTCACTATATTTCATGGTCTTGTCATTTCTACTAGGATCTAATCACACATTCTGGCCAGTTGTCGGTCCCTTTAACCTCCCTGACTTTCCTCTTTGTTTCTCCCTCTCCATGTTTTTGCATGTGCCACTATTTATGGTGCGCTTGTTTAAAAATGGCTTTACCTCAAGCATAGCATCTGTTCCCGCTAGTTCCTTTGCGTCTACAAACAAAAACCAAAAAGCTCTAGAGACATTTTCACTGCCAGTCGCTAAGCCTCGCCTCCTTCCACATTAGTACCGCTCCATGGCCATATATGGCTTGCATCCATATATAGGCATAATCTAAATATGAGTATTCGGTATATCAGGTCATATATGGCGATATATGTCACATATATGGCGAACATTCATATATGGCCTGATATGTCTAATTCCCGATGCAGGCTTATGTGGGAATTTTTATGTAGGTCCATACATGGTATTTTCACAAGGGACGTCAAGAGCAATGGTTAATAAAACGTGAGAGGCACGTTTTGCCGCAACCGCAAATTTGGTTAACGCTACCGTATACACCACACTTACCAAACCACTGCCGATGTACATCTCCGACGAAATGCACCAGGTGTACTAGCTTGTTCTGTGGCCGCGCTTTCAGTACGTGCCGCAACGCTCCGTGGATCTCGGACGTAGCGCGGCTAATACTGCACACGCATATACTGAAGGATGACGAAGACTGCAGGAGCGTGGCGAGAAATTACCCACATGCACCTACATGTACAGCCACATGCGACGCTTGACGTCGAACCCAATTCGTCGGAATAGTCGCGGAATCACAAAGGCCTGAATCGTGAGCAGCTGTATTCCACAACGGCGAATTTTGTCGCTGGTACTCAACTAGTCTCGTACACAACCGACTTGCGCAGCTGTTCGACATTGTAGAGCTTCTTTTTAGCTTTTTCAGCTTTTATGTCGTGCGTGAATATAGCGCGAGGTCAAAAATATCGTAAGTGAATATATAGACAGTGCTCTTCGAAAGATAGTGATATAACATTTAATGTGTCAAAAGCTTAACTGTCGCAAATAAACAAAGCTGTCAATATATATATATATATATATGCGAGGAAGAAGTTCAATGGTTCCGGTGGGAAATGAAGTCGAAAAAAAGAGGACGACAACCGTACGAAACGCAAATTTTACTAACGTTTCGGCAGGAGGGCCTGCCTTCGTCAGAGTAAATTCAAGAGGCCACGCAGGGCGCATATATAAGCGGCTGGCTTCGGTATCGCCAGAATGAATGATTTTACAGATCTTGACATATGATTGCAGATGAACAATTGCAAATCAATAAGTGCACGTGGCTATATACAATGCACGTGACATTGCGCACTATTGAGATGGCACATCTTAGATACAAGGTAACTTCTACGCATCGAACCAGGTTTACAAGAACAAGATAGCATGAAATAAAACCGCAAACTTCGCAAAACCAGATAGAACAGCAATCTACGCGCAGTCGTTCATGTGTACACAAAGGTAGCAGGATACACTTTAAAAAAATAGGTAATCATAATAATAAAAAAATATATAAAAAAATCCTTAATGCATAAATGATACAATATAAAAACCGCTCAAAGACTACGTTCAAAATCATAAGAGACACAGGCGACAGGCATAAAGGACGCAATAATAGGCAAATAGTTAAACTAGCTCAACCAACCTAGTGCTCCCGAGCTTTCGTTCATTCCGTTAGATAGAGTTTTAAATTTATGAATAAGGAATGATTCCCTAACCACGCGTTCATGATGTGATTTAAAACCCGATTCTAGGATTGTGGCTCGGATGTTATTGAAGGAATGACCTGCATCGGTGACATGCCTTGAAACTGGTAAGGAAGGAAGCGAATGCACATGAGCTTTATGATTGTTAAAGCGGTACCTAAAAGCCGTTTCAGTTTGACCTATGTATTGTAAATGACAGATTGAACATTCTAGCAAATAAACGACATTCTTTGTGTCACAATTGAAATTGCCTCTGATATTTACCTTGAAATTAGTCGCTGTGCTGGTTGCTATGGTTGTTGTTTCCATGTGAGCGCACACTTTGCAGCGGGGTTTTTTACAGGGACGGCAACCAACTACGTGAATGTTGTCATTACATTTGGTTTTAGACGAACTTATCAAATCGCGTAGATTTTTGCCTCGTCTGTATACGACACGTGGTGGTTGTGGAAAGGCTCTTGTGAGGCGTTCACTCTGCTGAAGAATATTGTGGTGTTTTCGGAGAATAACTGCGACATTCGGAGCCGATGCATTGTGTGTTAACACCAAGTTAATTTGTGAACGGACCTTAGCATTTTCCTTGGTATTGCAGAGTGTTGTGCGATCAAGTGCGTCGGCGCGCATCACCGCGTCATCGATTAACTTTGCCGGATATTTCTGTTTAAGAAGGGCAGTGCGTAGTTCGTTACAGTTAGCATCAAAGTCAGACTTTTCGGAGCAAATTCGCTTAAAGCGTAAGGCCTGGCTATACGGTATGCTGGATTTGCAATGCCTTTTGTGGCTGCTTTCAAAATGTAAGTACCGGTGTCTGTCAGTGGGCTTGCGGTACAGTTTGGTAGTTAATTGCGTATTATGCAGACATACTGTGACATCGAGAAAGTTAATGGTGCTTGGTGAATATGAGTGCGAAAATGATATGGAAGGATGAGCATTGTTAAAGTCCGAAATGAAAGACAAAAGTTCCGCTTCACCATGCGACCAAATCATGAATATGTCGTCAATGAATCTCTTATAGAAAAACGGCTTCAACGAACGACCCGACAAGAAATTGTTCTCGAGGATTCCCATGAATATGTTCGCGTAATTTGGGCCTATCTTTGTGCCCATGGACGTACCGCTGACTTGGACATAGTGCACTCCATTGAATTCGAAGTTATTGTATTGTAGAATCATTTCCAGCAGTATAGCTAAAGTGGAGCTGTCAATGGACTTATCAAGAGCGGAATGATCGTAAGCCTCAGCCACGGCCCGTATGCCGTCCAAGTGAGGTATGTTTGTGTAAAGAGATGTAACATCGAGAGTGACAAGAAGAGAGTTGATAGGTACATTAAGGTTGTTGATATCTGACAGGAAGTGGTTGGTATCACGCAAAAATGATTGGAATGTGGGAGGTATCTGGCTGATCAGGCCGTCTACGTAACACGATAAGCTTTCTGTTACGGTGCCTATGCCGGAAACAATTGGGCGACCAGGGTTATTTTGTTTATGAATCTTTGGCAACAAGTAGAATCTACCTGCGACCGGATTAAGAGGAATAAGAGAAGTTGCCCGATCATTTATTTTTTTATCCTTTATCAGTGTTTTTATTGTGCTACCTAACACCGCTTTATATTCCTCAGTCGGATCGGCATCGAGTCGTTTGTAAAACGACCTATCATCTAATTGGCGGCTAGCTTCAGCGATATATTTAATCGTGTCCATAACCACAACGGCACCACCTTTGTCCGCAGGTTTGATTGTGATATCGGCGCGCTCACTTAGATTCGCTACAGCTTTCAGTTCTAGGTTCGATAGGTTTCCTCGAAAAGAACGTCGCTCGTTATAAGCCTGAATAATATCTCGCGTGACCGCTTTAATAAATATGTCAAGGTATTTATCTCGTTGAGACTCAGGTGTCCAGCGTTTAGCCGAAGGTAAAGCTGTTGGATCGTCGGCCGGAGCCGGCTGATCGAAGAAATATTCATGCAGTCTCATATTTCGTGCGAAGTTGTCTAAATCTTTGTACAACTGAAATTCATTGTAGCTGCCGCTTGCAGGGCAAAAACTTAAACCGCGAGATAAAAGGCTGAGTTCTTCTTTGGATAAAGTGGCGCTGGAAATATTAATAATGTTATCAGGTGCAGGGGTACGCGTCGTTTCCCGGATCGAAGGTGGAGGCGTTGAATTTCGACGTGTTACACCGTCTCTGAGCAACTTCTTGCATTTATGTGCGTTAAGTTCGCGGCGTTTCTTTTGCTCGTATGCACTAAGCGACAACGATTCTTCAGGAGTAAGGGCATACTGATCGAGCAGTTGGCGCTCCCTGTTTATCAAAGATTTCAGCGAAGACCGATAGTGGTTTAACACGATGCCTACTAGCTGAAGTGAGGCATTCGTTAGCGTTTCAGAAGCCACTTCTTTGCGTTGCACTTGGATAATTCTGATGTGGCAGGCTGCAGACAGAGACTTAAACCCCTAGGAGGAATGGACGCCGCTAAATATGATTCAAGAGTACACACATGTAGCTCATAACGTACACGTTTCTCGACAGACTTCTAATTATTTGAAACTCTTTAGAACACTTTGAGCTCGCATCGTTTGACAGCGAGCGCTGAAGTCAATTATTAGGTTTTCTCTTTAAAACGTCCGAGTATTTCTTTCGAAGTGGGTACCTGAACCCCGTAGGGGAAATGGCAGCCTTTCCAGGGTCTTGTAGGGCAGACCTGGATGGTTGTGTTCCTTGGCGCCGTAGTCGCCTGGGCAGCGGAGGAGTGGTCTTTCTTGTTGCGGGACGCGCAAGGTCGACCAGATGTTTGCTGCTTGGCAGAAGCGCGTTGCACCTCGCGAGTATTGACGGTCTTTGCAACGCGCGTTGCAAAAAGACCGTCAATACTCGCGAGGTGCAACGCGCTTCTGCCAAGCAGCAAACATCTGGTCGACCTTGCAGCGTCCCTGCAACAAGAAAGACCACTCTCCGCTGCCCAGGCGACTACGGCGCCAAAGGAACACAAACCAGGTCTGCCCCTACAAGACCCTGGAAAGCGTTGCCATTTGCCTCCTACGGGGTTCAGGTACCCACTTCGAAAGAAAAATACTCGGACGTTTTTTAAAGAGAAACCTAATAATTGACTTCAGCGCCTTCGCTGTCAACGATGCGAGCTCAAAAGTGTTCTAAAGAGTTTCAAATAATTAGGAAGTCTGTCGAGAAAACGTGTGTACGTTATGAGCTACATGTGTGTACTCTTTGAATCATATTTAGCGGCGTCCATTCCTATAGGGATTTAAGTGTGCCTGCAGCCAGAATTATACATCAAGTGCAAGAAATTGAAGCTTGAAGCCTTGAAAATAAGCATATTAGGCATCGTGTTAAACACTATATCGATATTTCACTGAAATGCTGATAAACAGGGAGGCTAACTAGCTCGATCAACGCGCACCTCTCAATCGTTGTCGCAGATGCCTTTTGAGCTAAAGCGCCGCAGGCGCAAACGCGCATGCAAGAAGTTAGCGGGAACTGGTGTAACGCGTCGAGAGGCCTCAATCCGGAAAACGACGCGTACCCGCCTGATAACATTATTAGCTGACAGCGCCGCGCATCCCAAGAGAACTTCAGCCTTTTTATCTCGCTGATTTTTAAATTTTGCTAGCTTGTACAATGAATTTCAGTTGTACAAAGATTTAGACAACTTCGCACGAAATAATGAGACTGCATGAATATTTCTTCCGATCAACCGGCTCCGGCCGACGATCCAACAGCTTTACCTTCGGCTAAACGCGCTGGACACCTGAGTCTCAACGAGATAAATACCTTGACATATTTATTAAAGCGGTCACGCGAGATATTATTGAAGGCTTATAACGAGCGACGTTCTTTTCGAGGAAACCTATCGAACCTAGAACTGAAAGCAACAGCGAATCTAAGTGAGCGCGCCGATATCACAATCAAACCTGCGGACAAAGGTGGTGCCGTTGTGGTTATGGACACGATTAAATATATCGCTGAAGCTAGCCATAATTAGATGATAGGTCGTTTTACAAACGACTCGATGCCGATCCGACTGAGGAATATAAAGCGGTGTTAGGTAGCACAATAAAAACACTGATAAAGGATAAAAAAATAAATGATCGGGCAACTTCTCTTATTCCTCTTAATCCGGTCACCCAGGTAGATTCTACTTGTTGCCAAAGATTCATAAACAAAATAACCCTGGTCGCCCAATTGTTTCCGGCATAGGCACCGTAACAGAAAGCTTATCGTGTTACGTAGACGGCCTGATCAGCCAGATACCTCCCACATTCCAATCATTTTTGCGTGATACCAACCACTTCCTGTCAGATATCAACAACCTTAATGTACCTATCAACTCTCTTCTTGTCACTCTCGATGTTACATCTCTTTACACAAACATACCTCACTTGGACGGCATACGGGCCGTGGCTGAGGCTTACGATCATTCCGCTCTTGATAAGTCCATTGACAGCTCCACTTTAGCTATACTGTTGGAAATGATTCTACAATACAATAACTTCGAATTCAATGGGAGGTGCACTATGTCCAAGTCAGCGGTACGTCCATGGGCACAAAGATAGGCCCAAATTACGCGAACATATTCATGGGAATCCTCGAGAACAATTTGTCGCGGGTCGTTCGTTAGCCGTTTTTCTATAAGAGATTCATTGACGACATATTCATGATTTGGTCGCATAGTGAAGCGGAACTTTCATTTCGGACTTTAACAATGCTCATCCTTCCATATCATTTTCGCACTCATATTCACCAAGCACCATTAACTTTCTCGATGTCACAGTATGTCTGCATAATACGCAATTAACTACCAAACTGTACCGCAAGCCCACTGACAGACACCGGTACTTACATTTTGAAAGCAGCCACAAAAGGCATTGCAAATCCAGCATACCGTATAGCCAGGCCTTACGCTTTAAGCGAATTTGCTCCGAAAAAGTCTGACTTTGATGCTAACTGCAACGAACTACGCACTGCCCTTCTTAAACAGAAATATCCGGCAAAGTTAATCGATGACGCGGTGATGCGCGCCGACGCACTTGATCGCACAACACTCTGCAATACCAAGGAAAATGCTAAAGGTCCGTTCATAAATTCAACTTGGTGTTAACACACAATGCATCGGCTCCGAATGCAGTTATTCTCCCGAAAACACCACAATATTCTTCAGCAGAGTGAACGCCTCACAAGAGCCTTTCCACAACCACCACGTGTCGTATACAGACGAGGCAAAAATCTACGCGATTTGATAAGTTCGTCTAAAACCAAATGTAATGACAACATTCACGTAGTTGGTTGCCGTCCCTGTAAAAAACCCCGCTGCAAAGTGTGCGCTCATGGAAACAACAACCATAGCAACCAGCACAGCGACTAATTTCAAGGTAAATATCAGAGGCAATTTCAATTGTGACACAAAGAATGTCGTTTATTTGCTAGAATGTTCAATCTGTCATTTACAATACATAGGTCAAACTGAAACGTGGCTTTTAGGTACCGCTTTAACAATCATAAAGCTCATGTGCATTCGCTTCCTTCCTTACCAGTTTCAAGGCATGTCACCGATGCAGGTCATTCCTTCAATAACATCCGAGCCACAATCCTAGAATGGGTTTTAAATCACATCATGAACGCGTGGTTGAGGGAATATTTCATTATTCATAAATTTAAAACTCTGTCTAACGGAATGAACGAAAGCTCGGGAGCACTAGGTTGGTTGAGCTAGTTTAACTATTTTGCCTATTATTGCGTCCTTTATGCCTGTCGCCTGTCTCTTATGATTTTGAACGTAGTCTTTGAGCGGTTTTTATATTGTATCATTTATGCATTAAGGATTTTTATATATTTTTTTATTATTATGATTACCTATTTTTTTAAAGTGTATCCTGCTACCTTTGTGTACACATGAACGACTGCGCGTAGATTGCTGTTCTATCTGGTTTTGCGAAGTTTGCGGTTTTATTTCATTATGTCTTGTTCTTGTAAACCTGGTTCGATGCGTAGAAGTTACCTTGTATCTAAGATGTGCCATCTCAATAGTGCGCAATGTCACGTGCATTGTATATAGCCACGTGCACTTATTGATTTGCAATTGTTCATCTGCAATCATATGTCAAGATCTGTAAAATCATTCATTCTGGCGATACCGAAGCCAGCCGCTTATATATGCGCCCTGCGTGGCCTCTTGAATTTACTCTGACGAAGGCAGGCCCTCCTGCCGAAACGTTAGTAAAATTTGCGTTTCGTACGGTTGTCGTCCTCTTTTTTTCGACTATATATATATATATATATATATATATATATATATATATATATATATATATATATATCGAAAAGGGTTTCAGCAGATCCAGTGATTTGTATGCGTTGAAAAACGACGGACTAACGTGCGAAAATGTTTATTTCTTGCAACGTTTCGGCAGGAGGGGCCTGCCTTCGTCAGGGACGAAGGCAGGCCCTCCCTCCCTACCGAAACGTTCGAATAAATAAACATTTTTTCGCACGTTAGTCCCGTCGTTTTTCAGCATATATATATATATATATATATATATATATATATATATATATATATATATATATATATATATATATATATATATATATATATATATATATATATATATATAAGGCACAGTCCTAAGCGCTATTGGCACTTTTAGCTAAGCACAAAGAAAGACGATGGACTGCAAGAAAAAAGTCGGCGATTTCTGTAGCGGTAGCAGAACGAAGAGGCGCCGTCTCGGCGTATCTTGTCAAATGGTCGACTGCAGTGACGATCCAGCGGTGACCGGAAGATGTCAACGGCAAGGGACCATACAAGTCAATTCCGACAAATTCAAAAGGTGCGGTCGGACAAGGAAGAGGCTGCAGGAAACCAGCCGGCGGGGATGTCGGTCGCTTACGGTGCTGACACGACGCGCACGAGCCCACGTATTTGGCTACCGTTGTGGACAAGCCAGGCCAGAAGCAGCCAGGCCAAGCAGGCCAGAAGCAGGGTCTTGATGCGGTCGTAGGTCTTGCGGAAGCCTAGATGACCGGCGGCAATGTCATCGTGGAATGCTTCTAAAACTCGAAGACGAAGGCAGCGGGGGAGGACTGGCACCAACTTGTTACCCGTGGGATGGTAAATATATCGATGAAGCACACCGTCATCGAGGCGAAAATGCCGAAACTGGCGTCGCAAGCGGCTGTTGGGTGGTTTAGTGACACCGCGAAGGTGATCAATGAAAGTCCGAAAGTTGGAGTCTGCCCGCTGAAGATAGTTGAATTTGGTCCAGTGAAGCGAGCAATAGGTGTTGTGAGGCAGGCTGGACGTCGGAGCCGTTCGAAGGCGATGCGGAGGACGTACTGTCAATATATATATATATATATATATATATATATATATATATATTGATGACTCACAGGCAGACACAGAACTTTATTTGGACGCCAGGCAAAAATTACGGGGGATGCTTAGAAGTTTCTCAGAACGTGAAGGCGAAAGCCTGAGGTTGGATTTATTGCTATGTGGAATGAAACTGTGAACCCAAGCGATGGCGTATATGCACCGTGCAATGGAGTTTACTTACATTCAGTACTGAACGCATAGCTGACCTGTTCAGTCGAGATGCAGAAGATGCGCGACTTGTTGATTTCGCACAACAGCCATCTGTTTGGCGGATGAAACCGTCTGACGCAAGACCGAAGTCAGCGAGCGTCTTCTGTTCTTTCTGCGACAAAGCTGGGCAGGGTTGCCGTTGGTGGCTACTTGCCATGAATTGGCTGCATTGCAACTGCGTTTGGCGACGAAAATTTTAGGTTGGACCATGGCTACTTTCTAGCTACTTTAGTGACACCGCCAGCGTTATATTGTTGTGTATTGTAACAGGGAACACACAAACACCGTTTTTTTATGCGCGAACTTGTGCCCAGAAAAGTAGGTATGAAAAAAAAAATTGGCCGCGTATCTGCGTGCTTCGCTGCAAATGTCGTCGAAAGACGATAGTCTTGTGCCGACTGCACTGCATGAGCGGCATGAGTACCACAATTTAATAGCTGGGCTAGCCGCTGGGCTCGTTTTTCGGACGTTTTCCGGGCACGCTTAGACGGACGCCGGCGTTTCTCCGCTGAAACTTGGTCGTCGGTCTTTTCTCTGCGTTCTCTGATCATGTCTTGTAGAGTGGGTCGTATTTCATCAAGCGGCCATATATGTTTTGCCTTGCCTGAGACAGCGCTCTTCTACGATGAATCAGCCGCATCTGGCTGGCATTGATAAAACAGAAGAGGACGCCATCTACAGCGCTACCGGGGAACATCGGCTTGTGTTGAACTATGCTGCTGCCAGGTGGCAGCACCACACCGTCGAAGTTAAATCGCAGGGCGGAGACTTGTTTTGTTCCCACAGCGGCGCATTTCCAGCGCCGCGTAATAAACACTAGGATCTTTATAATTACGTATCTATAGATTTTGTTTTAAAGGAACACTGTCAACAGTAGTAAGGTATTGATGTTGCGCCTCAGGTATGCGTAATATTTGATTTTTAATTGCCCACGCTCACCCGTATGAACACTTGCCCTTCGTTCAAGATTGGAGGTCGTAAGGCAGGGGGTTAAACTTTGGCCAGCTAGCTGAATCGTGCGACGTGCCGACAAACAGAGAAACAGACAGACAGACAGACAGACAGCCGGACAGCCCTGTGACCCGGGGCGGGAAGCTTGCCGGGGCAAACGTATTGGATGATGAGGGGTCGATGAGTATGTAAGCCCTGGGACAAGGCGCCTTCGGGATGCCAACTCCCCCTCCCTTCTGACAACGGCAGGTATCCTAATAAAGACTATCGTCTTTAAAAATGGAAAAGTCCGCTACAGCGTTCCACACGAGTGTATGCGAACAACTTGCACGTCAGCCCACTGTCTCGTGCCCGTGCACGAGAGGCATGCGTCGCGCTGCCACAAGAAGCGTGAGCACGCGCGAGGCAGTATAGAGAGTATTCACTCGCGCGCACCGCGCGGTGTATTGTGGGACAAGTCGCCATTTTGGCGTCCGCTGCGCGACTGAGTTGGTGGCAGTGCGCTCGAGTAAAGCTCGGCAGTCGGCTGCAATGCTCGCACGCAGAGCAAGCTGCAGAAAGCATCGAGCAATACGTCAGATCGTAGTTTCTTCAAAGTGCCCAAAGTTCGCACGAACGAGTGCGGAAAGACGAAAGCGCTCTCGTCCGCCTCGGTGGAACAGTGGCTAAGGTGCTCGGCTGCTGACCCAAAGGTCGCGGGTTCAATCCCGGCCGCGGCGGTCGCATTTTGATGGAGGCGAAATGGTAGAGGCCCGTGTACTGTGCGATGTCAGTGCACGTTAAAGAACACCAGATGGTCAAAATTTCCGGAGCCCTCCACTACGGCGTCTCTCATAATCATATCGTGGTTTTGGGACGTTAAACCCCAGATATTAAAAAAAAATTAAAAACGAAAGCGCTCTCAGAAAAGCGTCGTCGTGTTTGGCTGGCGCGCATCAACCGGGCTGGCATGGCGGACCCTGACAAGTGCCGCGTCTGCTCACGGCATTTCTTATCAGGTACTGTGGTAGTTTTATCCTCGCGATAGTGTTAACAAGTAAAAAAAAAAAACGATTGTCAAGGCTACTGCATCATCTAGCCGTGTGTTGGAGTCTGCATGATGCTTTTCGCTGAAACCTACAGCTAACTCGTGTTTAACGTAAACTTACAAACCTTGCACGCACAGATTTGGAACAGTCGTAACATGATCATAACATTGTCAGGCGTATCACGATAAACGAATCATCCGCGAAATAACTTTTGTAGCTGGTGCGCGTTGAATGCACATTTACGCAGGGAAGCCCGCCGGTCCTTTTTGAAGACAGCAGTCCCGACAGGGCTCCGTCGCTGCATTTAGGGTACGATGCAAAATCCGCGTGCGGCAGCCGATACAGTCAGCTAAAAGCACGGCCAAACATCGGCGCTGCCAAGCAATCGCGGGTGTGAAGCTCGAACGGGTCGAAGCAGCAAAGATCGATCTTTTCCGCATATCGCTCTCTGTCAGCGTCACATAAGCCACTCGAATAGTTCGGGTTTGTCGTCGCAGTCTTCCCTGTCGTCATTTGCGCCACAATCGCGTTCCCATCGGGAGGAAAACAAGAGCAAACAAACAAACAAAAAAAGCCTACGACCACGCCAACCACGCACTCTTTCCAAGCACGCCGGTAGCGTTGGCGATGCCGCTTGCTGTTCGGAGGACTTCAAAATGGCGGCGGCGGGGGTGTGACATCAGCTGTGACGTCACATGAATACTGCCCTATAGGCTTCCAAAGTAACGTCGAGCGGCGCCGCTGCTCTTATCGTAACTGGGTATGTCCACGGCACGTCTGCTTTTGCCATAACACTTCACCCCGATTCCGCGCACGCGCGCAGCTCTTGTATAGCATTTGCGGTGCCTCACAATGTAACTTAACTGACGAGCAGTGTTCCGGGTTGAATGAGGAGCGCATGCGCGCACGTGTCCTTGCCGCCGCCGCTGCCAAATCCGGCGACACACCGCCTTCGCCGTCAGCGTCTATCCCCAGTAACACGTAGCTCGGCCGCGAGAGCGTCCCACTCAAACCTGAGCTTTGGTTCCCTATAGACGACCACACAGCGACTCGCTGGCTGTCTTGGTGAAAAAATTATTCGGAGCAGTCCCTGCGGCAATATTTAGCTACACAATTTGCTGATAAATTTAAATGGCATGGCTACTTTGGCTACGCTGAGCTTGAATTTTGGCATATTTTCAAATCTACCGAACGGCAACCCGGAACGACGGTCACTTGTGATGTGGCGGTTCTCGGCCACCCTGCAGTCGAGCTGTTTGAACAGCCGTGACGTCATTGAGAAATTGAGAGTGGCCGTTGGTGGTTACTTCCGCAAAATAGGCTGCATTGAAACTCCGTCTGGCGACGAAAATTTTAGGTTTGACCATGGCTACTTTCTGGCTACTTTAGTAACACCGCCAACGTTAAATTTAGCAACAAATGTGGCTGTAAAATTAAATGGCATGGCTATTTTGGCTACATTTAGCCTGACTTTTGGTTTGCTTTCACATCTACCCAACGGCAACCCCGAATCTGAGTGTATGTGACAGATATGAAGGAATATCCCTAGTATAGTTCCTCAAGTTTGCTTGTCTGCGTGCAGATCCATGGAAACTCAAGCATCAAGCAAGTAAGTATCCAGTATAAGGGAATCTCCGCACTTGTAGCTAAGGCCATGTTTGGCGAGAAGAGATATGAATAGAGTCCTGCTGTCAAAGCAGAACACAACGTATCGTTGTAATCTGGCGTTGTGTCGCGTACCAGTTTTCCAGAAAACAAAACGGGAAAAATGCCCCCACTTCCCCGAAGGGAATCGTGAGAAAATGCGGATGCATTTCTTGCGCCGACACCGACTTCTGCCATCGCCTTGAGAGGCGCCCGGCCAGCGAACGGTCGAGAGTGAGGCGCGAGCGGACGGGAGAGTGGGGCGCAGGGAGGAGAGAGAGCGAACGGCGAGAGAAGGAGCGGCGAAGCACTGCACCTACCCTCTCCTACACTCTCTCGCACCACATGCTCCGGTTGCTAGGGGCGAGGATAAGCGCGCGCGCCCGCAGCTGTTGCTATGGGAGAGGGAGTGAGAGCGGAGAGATAACACCTGCCGGCGCGCGGACACCTCCTCAACCTATCCTCCTCCTCCTCCGCGGACGCCGCCGGACAACGCCGCCTGACATAGCCCGACTAAGAAATGCATTCGCATTTAAAAAAAGTTCCACGGACGGTGGCGGCGTGAAGCGGTGAGAAATCGTTCGACAGGGTAGGTCGCTGCATGCATCGCTTCGACAAGTGCATTTGTCTTCCTCAGAACAGCAACCGCCTTCCTGGAAACGCTGCTAAGGAAGACTGCGCTCAGTGTGTCGGAACGAAACGAAAACGAAAAAAAACACGATATTTTTTACCGGAATGAAAACGTCACCGAAAGTTTACCTAGTATTTCGTTGCGGAGAGAAATCGAAATCTTTTTTTTTATCGTTTTTGGGTTCACGGTAAAACCTGACGATCTGGAACAACCGAGGTCATGCAGCGTGAGTAATAATTCATATCTCGGGGTAAAGTGTGAGCGCGTACCTCAGGCGGAAATTTGAAAGCAAAGATGTGATAACATTTTGCGAAAAACGAAAACAGTGGCAAGCAGAAATGTTTATAACGCAAGTGGACTTTCGTGTGCCTTTCACACAGTCCAGCATGGAGTTCTGGGCGTTGAAATTTGTTTTATCAGAACAGTGGTCTCGCACATCAGAGAATGCACTCCATGACGTGCTGCTTCTCAGATCGTGCTCCCTCTCTTGACACAAAGCAGTTAGCCTGCTCAAAAAAATTCGTAACTGACTTTTGGCAAAACAAATGCTATGACCTTGAAAAGTACTGGTTTGTGCTAGTTGTAGGAATTTATTGTACAGTTACTTCCGCTTCTATAAAAGTGTTTTACCCATGTCCCGCTTTCCTAAGAGGAGCGCAACTATACCACAAATCCAATTTTTTTTATCGTTCCTTTATTTACTTCAAATTTTTTGCATACCAATAAGAATTGTTGCGAATCATTGTGGAATATTTTTTTTTTGTTCCGGAACAAAAATGGACGGGAACTTTTTGCGGTCGAACGAAACTAAAACCTAAACGAAAAACATATGGTTCCGACACCCTGACTACGCTTAAGTAGATGGCATTTGCAGGAGCAACGTCCAGAAATGGGACGTGATGGTTCTAAATTTCTAGTTCGAGACTAACATTCCAGGGCGCGTTCATTCCAGCACAACGTTACGCCGCTTCTCGGCCACCACGTTTCGAAACATGCTCTCAACTGCAGCAGAACATTCGATCGGACTATTTTTCATTTTTTGTCTCTTCACAGCTGCGAGACGGAGGCTACACCGCGCTCTGTAACGCGGGGCGACACGCGACCTACTGTCACGTGCACGTTCGCCGTCATCGCGCCCGCGACAACGCGCGGCCGACGAGAGCTGCGTATAGTCCATCTGCCACTCCAGTGCCTCATTAGCCCAGAACATAGCCATGTAATTAGCGTGTCTGAACGTACAATTAGAGCAACGTCGACGCATGCCAACAAAGGAGGCTGTCTTGATGCTCCGTCGGCTTTATGACCACAGGGAAGGGGGGAGGGGGGTGAGGCGGGTGCTACGCTGGCGACGCACCTCTCTTATAGGCCTTGCACAGGGAAGCGCACTAGCTCCAGCGCCGCGGCGCGCACGCGAAGGTCTAAATTACGGCTGTGCCGTTATTCTCGGTCGTAGTTATAACTATACACAGCCGGGTATGCAGCACGCGCATGGGCGCAGACAACACGGGACGCTCTGATTCTCGCCGGACAAACGAGCGAGCGGTCGTAGTACGTCTTTGGGCCGCCACGCGCCCCGTGCATTCGTACACGTTACGGCGAGATGCGCACTTCTCATAAAGCGTGAGAAGACGAATTTCCCACTTCAAAGGTGCGCGCGCCGTTCGCGTTCGCACCGTTACGTGGACGACTCACGGCTCCGTTTGGTCTTGCAGCGGCAGTGCGCAATGCCGCTGTGTTCCACTGAAAATGCACTAAATCTAAATGTCGTACTAGTTCCCACAGGAACTGCGAGTACAAACGAGATATTTTTGCGCTATCATGGAAACGACGTGTGGAGAAAAATGGAATAGAATTGACAAGAGAAAGCTCCTTAACGAAGAACAGAGAATTCTGCCGGTGTTTATAAAGGCGTATACTTGCTATATACTCTGTACAGAGGAAGGTCATTGAGGACAGAAAGGCTCTCAGCAAGGCAGGAAAATAAAAAAGAAAAAAACACAGCATATCCACGGAGTGAATTATGATGAGTGGGCGAAGCTGCGGAGGTTCATCGGTAAACCGTGAATCTTCCGTGAATTCTGCCCGGTACATCATCACCGACGTGAGATCGGGCGCGTTTATACTAAAGGGTCGATGAGAGTTATGGTGACTGAAGCAATCATGGTTACACCGTGAAATCTTCAGTGGTTTCGCCCAGCAGTAATCAAAGCGATAGTGTGTGTGAAATTTTATTCAAACTTCAACGACCGGTCGTCGTCCATAGTCCGCCAAGCAGCACGATCCGGCATGCGCACTCGTACGGCGGTCCGCGCAATCGAAGAGCAGCTGCACCGCCAACGCCATCTAGCGTACCTTCACCCAACCGCCATATTGTACGCATGTCTATAGGACAGCGCCCTCTCGGAAACGAGACGAGAACTGGAGATGACGACACCATATCCACGGAGTGAATGCGGTAAACTGGTAATCTTCCGCGAATTCTGCGCAGTACATCATCACCGACGTGAGATCGGGCGCGTTTATACTAAAGGGTCGATGAGAGTTATGGTGACTGAAGCAATCATGGTTACACCGTGAAATCTTCAGTGGTTTCGCCCAGCAGTAATCAAAGCGATAGTGTGTGTGAAATTTTATTCAAACTTCAACGACCGGTCGTCGTCCATAGTCCGCCAAGCAGCACGATCCGGCATGCGCACTCGTACGGCGGTCCGCGCAATCGAAGAGGATGGATGGATGGATGCTATGAGCGTCCCCTTTATAACGGGGCGGTGACATGTCTGCCACCAGGCTCGAAAAAAAACTTTCTTTTTTATGGTGGCCTAATGCCTTATCTACATTGATTAAATCTATGTTATTACAGCAAAGAAAAATATAAGTTCACGGTCCATCTCTCTGCTTCTTAAGGTAGAATGACCTTATTTTCCCCCTTCTTCATTTTTGTCCTTTATCTCTACTTTTCTGCCACCAATACTCTAACCGTCTCTTACTTATTTCTATCGCGGACGTGTTCAGCTTTCCATTGTTGTCCCTAAAACCCAAGGCTTCATGTAGACTCGTGTCCACACGTATATCTGGGTGGATATCGCCACATTCAATCAGTACATGTTCCATCGTTTCCTTAGTTCCCCCACAGCATGTACATTGTTCTTCTTCGTTACAGAATCTCGCTTTATAGCTACGCGTTCTAAGGCAACCCGACCTTGCCTCAAACACCATATCCACCCAACCGCCATATTGTACGCATGCCTATAGGACAGCGCCCTCTCGGAAACGAGACGAGAACTGGAGATGACGACACCATATCCACGGAGTGAATGCGGTAAACTGGTAATCTTCCGCGAATTCTGCGCAGTACATCATCAACGACGTGAGATCGGGCGCGTTTATACTAAAGGGTCGATGAGAGTGATGGCGGCTCGCAGCTCACTTTAATTTTACATGTACGTTGTGAATTTTTTTATTGTTTAATCACGCACAGGAGACATCTCACACAGGCACTACCTTGGAGGTCAAAATCCAGTACCTACTGGCTACTCAGAGTGCATGGACAACCGAGGACCGCCGAGGTACTGCCATGAGGATCTTCGCCCCTAAATATTTTCATCATATACAAGTACTAAACGAGAGGTGGCTACATACAACAGGGACGCACGACCCACGGCTTAAGGAGCTTCGCCCCTAAAAGATATTATGATGTGACAACGTAATGATTGTGATGCAAGTCACTCTGCAATTTACCTCTTATGTTAACGCCCGCGAGGAACATGAACAGAAATTTCAAGATTTCACGTTGCTCAGAAGACGACAAAGCATTGAATAGCGGAGAAACAGCACAGAATGAGGAAAAAAGCGAAGCCTTGTATACAACTGGTTTCAAAGGACTTCGGCATTTTCCAAGCGGAGTTTTCTGGAACAAAACACGGCATTATTATCGCTGCTCTGAGCGTTATTTATGTGTACATCGGGAGCCCCACAAGAAATAGGACGCGGCACTCTAACAAGTCAAAACGTACCTTACACGACATATTCTTCAGCAGCGCTACATCGAAAAAAGTGGGGCAAGATGAGAGGTCGGGCCAAATGACATGAGTGAAGTCGCTGGCTGTTCATTTGGTTTATGCAACGCCTTGGTTTATGTCACAAGCGTTCAACGAGGCGGGTCGCTCGCAGGAACTTCAACAGCGCCTTCGTCGCTTTCAGGCGTGAAGCTCGATCTCCCCGGCATTTCAATATCGACTTCTCAGAAAGAGGCTCGTCGTCGAGTCGCGCAAACGTGAAAATACGGTCGTATACGTCGTCAAACCCTTTCCTGCAGACACGTGTGGCACATACCCGTAAACCACGGGCCGCGGTATGCGGGTATGCGCCACAGGTGTTTGACAATTTATGTCTACCCAGGAACGGCGAGGACCGACATTAGTAATTTAAAAGCGAGAGCGTTAAGAAAAACTGACGTCGGCAGCGTTGGTCCGACGAATGCAAATAATAAATATCAGGGTCCCAGCAGGAATCCAACCCAAGCAGTCTGCGTGACAATGAAGTATTCTACCACAGAGCCAGGCCAGGTCTCGGAACTGCTTTGGAAAAAGACCCTATGCAGGCGTAATGTTGGTGAAACCTCAATTGTGGTTGCAGTGCTGCTATCTAATTTTATAAACATTACGTATGTACTCCTACGAGGCAGGCGTCATGTCGGGTTAACGTCACTTGTATACTTAAGCGCCGTCCACTGTAGTTGGTCCTCGAAGCACTATCCAGGGCTATCATCCTCGCAAGCACAAGTGCTACATATCAGATTACCGCTTCTGGTGTAGGTAGTACTCGTGTTTCTGTTGGCATCGTTACGCAACTGTAAACAACTGGTTTTATGAAACATGTGCGACTGTTCAACATATGTCTGCGCGTATAAGATTTCTACATATCTTTAACGTCATTTAGTAACGTTTCGCTCAATAATAAAATCACAACCCAGTCACCTTGTCTCCGCATGCTTCGCATAACATCGATTCTCATGGTACGTGGGATCTGCCATTTTTTTAGTTTAAGAGCGCCTCTATAGCGCTTGCGTGTACTGGTACAATATTTAGTGTAAAAGCGCCTCTAGCACTTGAGTGTGCTGGTACAATAAATTTTCCTTTGGCTTGAAAATATACAGAAAGACAGGGTTTGTCGAATGATGGCGCTGAACGCCTCGAGTCACGAGAACGAACAGTATTCTGCATCTACTTCTTATTGCGCTTGGGGTAGTCGGACAATAGCTGCGCCATGATAAATATAAAGGAAAGCTATAGACGGGGCACAAAGCAGAAAGATGTGAAACACACACTGAACTTGCTATTGAATCTATATAGCTGTTTCATTAGATGCGAAGCAGCTTATGGCGGAGTTCAATCCGGTGTGCGGCGTGACCACCTTTACTGCGCATTTCGGGTTGGCAGCCGCACGCTGCCACCCCGAAAAAGCCTCCCTACTGTTTCCTGTGCGCCCACCTAACCTCGCCGCGCGGTGGCGCTGCTGGTGCCACCGCGCCAACCCTAACCCGTGCGAGCACAACGCCACTTCTCACTCGGTGGCTGTTAAACCTAACTGCGGCTAATTCGAGCGACACGCACGCGCCGCGAGGCGCGATCGACTTTACAGGGGGTGATAGCACCCCCACAGGTTATCAGCAAGGAAAGCTCATTCACAGGGTTGAAGACTCAGGCAAGGCTGGCTGACACACGTGGGACCGTTCTTTTCAATACGGAAAGGCTCTACAACATCTCTAGTCACTTAAATGTGGTATAACACTGACGTTTCTTGCAGAAGAGCTTTCCAACCACATTGCCGACGATGTGGAGCAAGATGATCAAATGGTGCTGCTTTGAGATAGCTGAAATGCACTCTTAGTCTGATGGTGGTGCTGGTAGTGGTTTGGAGAAGGAAGAAGACGCTTATTTCTGCAACCCAATAGGAAGCACGGCGCAGCGTCTTAGTCTGATTGTCAGACATTGTCCAGTTTACTCGTCCACACAAATAAAAAGTCACAGTTTCGCCACTAGGGCGAAACAATGAATGCGATAGCAAGAAATTAGTTTGTCGCACGAAGAACGACAAGCAGCTCGATACTTGCAACGCGCCGCCGCAGCACAAAGAAGGACACTCGAAAAGGAGGCAAAGGTATACACAGGACAAGCGTGAACTAACAACTATCGCAGTTGTTACGTGTTTGTATTTGAGCAACGCGCTGCGAGTGTCCACAATGCAGAAGCCGACGCTGCTGCTGCTGTTGCCTCTGACATGGCTCATAACCACTCAGGCGGATTGGCCAAGGATTGATTATATGATTATATTACTTTTCGACGCTGTTTGATACTTCTTTTTATTTTAAACTCCGGCACATGGAATCATCCCTCTGCGTCTCCTACCACGCGGTGGCGTCTGACGCCAGGTGTGCCCGGTGTTCTTTTCTCTCCTTCTACATCATGAGTGGTACAGAAGGGAGCCTCTTTTTCGTGCGCATCTCAAGGGCAGTTTTCAATTTGAAAGAAACTGTAAAAGCGTTGCGTGATAGAAAACACGTTCAAGCTGTTCCGAGATCTGCGTACCGCGAGCGGCAAATGGTGCATATGAATAGCTCGCCGTTATATCGCTGGCACGAGCATGGTGTGTGGCTGTGTTGGCTAGCGGAGCAGGCTGCGGAGCGAGTGGTCGCTGGTTCTAATCCCCCCGTCAGGTGGTTTGGAGTTTTTTCTACTGAGTTATTTTTTATGCCTTTTTTATATATGCACATACATATACATATCCAGGACATGACGGCGTCGACAGACGGCGACGCCGAAAATCAGCCGAGAGTGTCCGTATAATTGTTATTGCAATAAAAGAAAAAAAAACTGTAGGGCAGCTGCACACTTGTGCGAAGACTGAGGTGTTGCATCGGAGCTGGTGGCGTTCCCCTCCTCCTTACCTTCACCTCCACATTTCTCTCTCTCTCACTCTCTCTCTATTTCTTTCTCTTTCTCGGTCTTTCCGGCTTTTTTCCCCCCTACCTTCCATTTCTTTCTCTCTGTGTTTCTCTCGCTTTCTCTTTCTCTCTTTCCTCATTCTCTATATCGTTCTCTCCCTTTCTTCGATTCCTTCTCTCCATCTTTCGCTTGGTACCTTTCGTTCTCTCGATCGTTTTCTATTTTTCTCTTTCTTTCTACGGTATGTCTTAATCTCTCCTCAACTTTTCCCCTCCTCCTCACCTTCAGATCTGTCCTCCTCTCCCTCCACGAGACGGTTTGGCGTAGCGCACACCCACAAGGACAAAGAAGGACACACACACAGCGCTAACTTTCAACTAACTTTCAACTAAAGTTAGCGCTGTGTGTGTGTGTATGTACTTTGTCCTAGTGGGTGTGCGCTACGCCAAACCGTCTCATGGATCATAGCCAACTAGCCCAACAACGCGCCTTGAGTCCTCTCCCTCGATTTCCTTTCCCACCCCCCTTGTTATTTGTGCTCTGCAAGCCACTAGTCTTTGGATGGCGTGTACGCGGGTTCGAATCATGTTTCGCGAAGGAGTTTTTTTCCCCTAGAATTGTTCTTTTTCTATCTTTCTTTCTATTTCTCTCTCGCTCTGTACTCATCGTCTCGCCCATCAGAGGTATAGATCCTGCGCCGGAGAAATCGGCGCTTATGTTTTGGGAGCGAAGCAGAAGACCACGACGACGATGAGGAGAGGACGAAGAGAGCGCGTGCAGGTTCATGATCATGTTTTTCTGGTGACACCGCACAAACTACGGCGAGCTACAACAGATAACGCTTTCTAATAAATGTGCTTTGGCTGTATCTAGTTTTTATAGGCCACCAGATTCATCGGTTGATATATTACACCAATTCAGATCTGCAGTTGAAACGATACAGGCCGATAATCTGGTGATAGGTGGTGACTTTAATCTCCCAAATGTCGTATGGAATGATCAAGGTTCGCCAATTTCTTATGATGGTCGCTTGGGCCAAGAAATGATAAATATGGTCAGTTTATTTGCGCTGTCTCAAATGGTGTCTGAAGCGACAAGGGGAGATCATGTACTAGACCTGCTGTTCACAAACCAACCTCATTTGGTGAAATCTACCGTAGTGGCTCCTGGCATTAGCGACCACAGTGTTGTAATCTCTGAAATGGAACTTTAGCATGTAAAATGTGCTAGTAGTGTGCCGAGACGGGTGTATGACTATACGAAAGCTCAGTTAGATCGACTAAATGAGGGCTTGGATGCGTATTATGATGTTTTTGCAACAGAAGCGGAGTATAAAAATACACATGAATTGTGGGATTGCTTTAAAGCCAAACTGCTAGATCTTCGTGACCGTTTTATACCATCAAGATTACTAAATGAAAGACAAAATAGAAGTAAGCCTTGGTTTTCGAAAGCATTGCGCAGCCTTACACAGAAAAGGCAAAGACTTTACCAGAATTTCCTTCGTGTACCATCAAGTGATAATTTAAAGAAATTGAAAGAAGTTACGAGTGAAATGAAGAGAGAAATTCGCGCAGCCAAGAATGCCTTTAGTGAATCTATACAGTTTAGAATTAAGGATGACCCCAAGCAATTCTGGAAACATGTGAAAAGAAATGGCAAAGAAACAACGGCTATTCCATCAATCATAACAAAAGATAGTGTAGTTTCCGAAGACAAAGATAAGGCAGAACATTTCAATCAGTATTTTGCTTCTGTTTTTTCCACTGAGATGCCAAACAACGATTACGGCCAAAATGCACCACGTGATCAGATAGCCTCGGTGGGTGACATGGATGACGTTGTTATCAGTGCACGTGGCATAGAATTGTTGCTCTTAAAACTAAATGTTGGTAAAGGTGGAGGACCTGACGGTTTGACAACTTACTTATTTAAAATTTGTGCACGACCTATAGCTTGTTTTTTGAAAACACTTTTTGAGAAATCTCTGGCGGAAGGTTCCCTGCCCAGCGATTGGAAGATTGGAGCAGTCGTTCCCGTCCATAAAGCTGGTCCGCGAAGTTACGTGGGTAATTACCGTCCCATTTCTTTAACCTGTGTAGCATGCAAAGTGTTAGAGCATATTTTATATTCAAGTATTGTTGCACATATGAATGACTATTCCCTATTTAATCCATTCGAACATGGTTTTAGAACGAATTTTTCTTGTACAACACAATTAATTGAGTTCACTCATGATATCAGCAGTGCTCTTGACAAGCGACTATCATCGACTGTTTCTTGCTAGATTTCAGGAAGGCGTTCGACACTGTGTCTCATTCTCTCTTAATTGAAAAATTGCATTCCTGCAATATTAATACACGAGTTATTGCCTGGATTGTTGAATACCTTAAGATGCGCAAACAATACGTAGTCATGAATGGTTTTGAGTCATCAAAAAAGGGATGTCACTTCTGGTGTCCCTCAGGGCTCAGTTTTGGGACCACTTTTGTTTCTTTTATTTATAAACGACATTGGGAAAGGAGTTATGTCACGTATGAGATTGTACGCTGATGACTGTGTTTTATATAGGCCTATTACAAGTGAAGACGATTGTCGCGATTTGCAATGTGACCTAAATCTCATCAGTCAGTGGTGCCGCAAGTGGAATATGACTTTAAATATAGACAAGACTGTTTTCATGTCATTTACCAAGAAAAAGAATGCACGTTTATTTCAGTATACTTTAGATAATGTTCCTTTATCCCGAGTACATAAATTTAAGTATCTTGGAGTATATTCTACTCATGACTTAAAATGGCATCGTCATGTTGATCACACGGTCGCCAGCGCAGGCAAGTCATTAGGGTTTTTACGGCGTAATGCAAAATCTTTCAATATGGCTACCAAAAGAACTGCTGTTCAAAATGTTTGTTAGATCAATTTTAGAATATACCTGCGAGGTGTGGGACCCACCGATGGTAGGTGACAAAGAGCGCATAGAAAAAGTACAAAATTTAGCTGCAAGGTTGGTGACTCAAAACTACACGCTTAATTTGAGCGCTACACAAGCGAAGGCGGATCTGAAATGGGAGTCACTGGAAAATCGCAGGAAGAAACTTCATTTAAAGCTTTTTCATAACATTTTTCACTCAAAAAATTGGCATTGATCGGCAACAGTATATATTAGAACCTTATGTATCCACACGGGGCGATCATTCACATAAGGTGCGTGAAATGTTTTGCCATACAGAATCGTTCAGAATGTCGTTTTTTCCAAGAACAATATGGGAGTGGAATAGATTACCTGCTGCTGTAGTTAATGTAATATCAAATGATACGTTTTATGCCTTGTTAACCCTTTCAGTCCCAGTGATTCCAATTGGAATAATAAATTATGTAGGTCAGTCAGCAAGCATCTGGTAAAGATAAAGCGTTGTTCTTCCTCAAGAGCCCGTATTTAGCATCTGCCCTACATGTGGTGTCAACATGGTACACACAATACAGCGAGGTCACGTCTGAACGAAGAAATTACAGAAGCGGTCGTGCTGTTCGCGCATTTCGCTGAGGCAGCGTCTTCTTTCACCGTGCAGAGATAGGGCATTTATTTTAGTTCTGCGCCAGAAATTTGAATTTCGGCTATTGGACATTATGCTATCCTATCTAGATAACATTTTAAGTAATAAATGAACTAAAAATTATGGAATTATTATTAAATAATAATTATTTATTAAATTAATTGGCTCATTAATTACTCTTCACTGAAAAGTGTGAACAAAGAGTTTTTCAGTTTTTTTGGACTACCACGATCATGTGCATCTCCAAATGTGAAAACTAGTTACTTACATTGAAAATAGTTAATTCGGGACTGAAAGGGTTAACTTAGTGATTTATGACTTCTAGTTATGTGTTTCTCTGCATACTAGTTGTGTATGTTAATTTATTATTGTGCCTACTTTTTTCATTTCTACTGTTTGTATGCGATGTGTAAACTCGCTCATATTGAGTTCCCCCCTCACTGTAATGCCTCTGATGGCGCTGTGAGTATTGCGTAAATAAAAAAATAATAAATAAAATAAAAATAAAAAAAAGGGGTAGAAAGAGTTGCACCACAACTGCAACAAGGTGACTAGAGAAGATGTGGAGGCCTTCTACATTCGACAGAACGTCATAAAACAATAAAACAGCACACACATATCAACACAAAAGAAGACGGAAAGAACCGAGGACACGATCGAGCGCTGTTTGCGCTGTGTGTGTGCGCTGTTTTATGATGAACATCTACCAACTCGCCCAAATAGCTACTTTGCCCGACAGAACGGTCCCACTTGTGCCAGCCAGCCTTTCTTGAGTCTTAATGATTCTGAACTACCTTTTCTTGCTGATAACCTCACACCTCTTGTTTCCTCGTGATAATGGCTTGAATTTGACCATGCGATAATCTCCAGCCTTCATAGTTCAGCGCTTTTAAATGCACCACACCTATCTTGCTCCATTTTAGTTTAAGAGGTAGATAAAAGTGTATTTGTACGTCATAGTTTTGGGGACAAGATGAGCTGTTCTTGCACGATGATGCGCTTTTTGTGATCTGTGTTGACTGATAAATAGCGGCAGATTTCCGAGTATGAACTTCAATATGAAGGTAGCGCGCCTCTGGATTTCTTGCTTTTTCCGGTGTGGTTTTTTTTTTTTATTTCAACTATGAACTATAAAGTCGTCCAAATTGTGATTTTAAGAAAAGAATTGCAAAAAAGCGGGATGACGGCTACTGTCGTGGGCAAGGAGGTCATACCAAAGACGTGTGACATGCTTGGTTGTGGCACTTCAAGACACCTGACAGGGTGTAAACTGCTTGTAGAGTAAATAAAAACGCCGATGACTGCCGCGTTACACCGTAGACTGAAATTCCAGCGTTCATCCACGAATTCTGAGGATGGAATTCAGGACTCGTCAATACATCGCGTAGCCGAGAAACAGTATTTGATGAGTGCGGCGAATGAAATCGCGGAATGATCTAATGGCTGCTTCTGATAATAAGTCTGAGATAAGAAACAGGAGATTAGTTTACGGATGTTTCTATTCGCTATCTTAGGGGACAGTAATGGGTGCGAATAATGCTACGAGTAAAGCGGAACGCTTCGGGCCTGGCAGAATGTTTCAACTTACGAAACAACAATAATAAAAAAATACGAAGTCACGTTGTATAACGGGAAAGCGAGCTGAGGAAAACAAAGTCTTTTCATAATAAAAAAAACAAAAAAACAGACGAGCATTAGACCGTGAAACAATTTCTCATGTAGGCCACGATTACATGAAAGAGATTTCCACAAAAGCAGGTCGGACTGAGCGCGGAAATGGACAGGCGTCTCCACCCGAAGTGTTTACCCTGTTTTTTTTTTTTCTTTATTGTTGCAGCGGTAAAGTTTGAAGAGCGCGCTCTCGCTCAACTGTTGAGGCCACGTGAGCGTCGCTGTTGTCGCTTTTTCACGGCTGCCAGCAGCCGTGGAGAATTAGCGCCTATTGCGTTACGGTCCTGAATGCGGGGTCATCGGATCGCGTATGCTGCTATGTGCGTTTGCGTATTCCACGAGGGAGCAAAGAAAAGGATAAATTTAAAGGCAGAATTCTCGGCCTCAAAGACGCACCTAAGAAACACCTAGAGAAAGGCCGGTGTACAGGCAGCAGGGGATAAAGCAGCACTTGTTTCTTCTTTATTTTCAGCGAACCTCTTACTCGGACTGCAATCACTCTTTGAGGATTTTAGCAGGGTGCTACCTAAAGTTACTGTTGAAAAATGGCGAATGCAACGACATATACAGGTTTCGTAATACAGGCGGCAGATACAAAATCTGACGTGCAAGATGAAAATGTGGATGCAATAAAGACTACAGGATTACAGTTATACAAGAACGCAGCGAGCCATGGAAAGAAAAATTATCGGTGTCAGCTTAAAGGAGTACTGTCACGATTTTGAGTCATCGCAAAAGAGACATTTTTCGTTCCCTTGATATGCATTGTTAACACTCTCCGCATACCGGAGTCAGCTAACACGTATAAAATATTTTCTTTGATTTTAAAGCTTTCGTCACTGAGCATCAGCAAGCCAGCACCACTGCAATGGACATTATCCCGACGAGTCAACACAGTTCCACTGAGTTTGCGAACTCTGCGTCCGGCATGCAGCCTAAAACAGAGAAACCACTATCGGGGTCGCGGGAAACAATGTACTCATCGTTGTTCATGTGTACCACGAGCAGATGGCACATCCGGCGCTAGTACGTCGCGAATTGCTGTTTCCCCGTGACGTCGCACTGCCATGACACGTCATGGAGAAGCCACCCCCTCGATATCGAAACCGAAAGTGTCTTTTTAGGGTAGCGGTATTAAAGGGTGCTGACAAAAATTCTGGTCTCACGTTTTCTTTTTTGTCTTTTTTTTTGTGCGATAGGTTGCTGGGGGCCTGCTAGTCACAACACGGCACACTGCAGCGGGCGACAGATACTTAATTACAGGCTCCTCATTACCAATCAGTCTCAATTTCGGTTTGACAGAACTCAAAAAAATGACAAGCCACCGGGTGCGCACAGCACACAGAACTGTTACGCACCTCCGCACGGTCCGCATCAAGAAGTCTTTTCGAAGAGGAAACGGGACAGCAGTGTCACCAAACAAAACTTTCAACGCGTGCTCCGCTGCCACGGAGTCGTGAGCAGCCGCCGAGTAGTAGTCCGTTTAAGCAAACGAGGCAAAAAAAAAAAAAAATAATAAATAAATAAATAAAAAATAAAAAAGGAAAGAAAAGAAAAAAAAAACACGGTATAACTGCATCCTAACTTGTTGTATTGACTGCAGCGTGGTGACGTGAGGGAAGCAGGGGGGTCAACGTGGGGTCATTTTTGGTGTCAATACCACGAGATGTGGCGTATACACCTGATCACGCACGCGAACATCAAAATTCATGTAAAGTACCTTCCAAGCTATATTCGCTGTTGATATTTTTGCAGATGATATACGCATGCTTTCAGGAATCGATCCCAAAGGCTATCTAGCCCACGAAATTTTGTGTCAGTACCCCTTTAAAAATACATGCGAGCGTTCCCAGACACCACAGTACTCTGTTCAGGGTTCTCGAAACCCGTGCTCTCATCTTGAGCAACAACCCCAAAACATTTAAAATTCCTGTCAGTACTCTTTTAAGGGACAAGGAGAGAGCACAGTGGCCCAAATGACAAAAATGTCGGACATCGGCAGAGCACTTAGCGAGAAGGCAAGATGACCGCTGGTCATTAAGAGTGACATGCTAGATTCAGAGGAAAGGCGAGCGCACGAGGGGGAGGAAGAAATTTAGGTGGGCAGATGACATTAGAAGATTTGCGGGGGATAACGTGTCCGCAGCAAGCACAGGACAGGGTTGATTGGAGAAACATACGAGAGGCCCTGCAGTGGGCGCAGTCAGGCTGCTGTGGCTGCGACTGATAATGATGACGAACATACGTTACGCGCACCTATGTACACCTTTATGCAGTAAAATTCAAACTGGGAAGTGCACCTTCTAATTTTGAGAAAAACAATGGCAAAGAGGCTGCTGAATCAATTGAATTAGTTTGAAGTATTTATTGCGTCTGCAAAAGGGGGTTATGATGAGCTCGTGCCTCTGCCCACGGAGCCTATTTGTATCAAACGAGCCATTCATATGCTGATTTACTCGGGTCATATGCACCCTGCATAACTGAAATTCAAAGCGAAAACTGCGCACACCCGTCACGGTGGTGTAGTGGTTATAGGGTGCTCGACTGCTGACCCGCAGGTCGCGGGATCGAATCCCGGTCGCGGCGGACGCACTTTCCATGGAGGTGAAAATGCTTGAGGCCCGTGTGATTAGATATAGGTGCACGTTAAAAAAAGCGCCTGTGGTCGAAATTTTTGGAGTCCTCCACTACGGCGTGTATCATAATCACTTCGTGGTTTTGGGACGTTAAACCCCGACAATTATTATAATTAAAAGTGCGCACGAGAGCAGTAGGGAATTTATTCAAGATGCTTTGCTGCAACAGTCAATCTTCGTACGCCGCTGCTAGAGAGGGCGAAGAATTCCAGTCACGTAACCCGTGTGTTTAGATTTCAGCGCACGTCGAAATTAATCCGGAGTTCGCCACTACGGCGTGCCTCGAAATCATATGATACCTTTGGCGTGTAAAATCGTCGCAAGTACTGTTATTAGTTATGCTAGTTCTAGGTTGTTGTAGATTAAGTTGATCATCATCTTGGTTTCCGGTTACCTTGCGGGAGGCTGTCTGTTGTTGAGCCTTTCTTGTCTACGACATGTTATAATCTGCAACTTGCTAACAAAGCTAAACACTGACAAGCGCCTTAGTAACCGATGTCTAGAACTACTTTTCTATATTTAAATATTCTCTCACTGTATACCGCTGGAACACGCGCGCATGACAACCCTGTTTTTTTTTTTTCTTTCAGGATCTGAGCGTGAAGTGTTTGTGCCTCGTCATACGCGGAACGGGAAATATTCAACCCAAGATCTGCAGTTTAACCCATGGCTGCTGCGCTATCACGCTCTTTGTTATCGCAGTCACACCACCACGCTGACGTCATTAGGCTTGATGGCCGCGGGCATGACAAGTTCCTGTGCGTTTACATATCTGTGTGGCAAGGAAGTCTTTGCGCAGCAGATCACGTCTGCTATGTACCACGGCCACTGGATGCAAGCGCACACGCGTATACTAATCCGGTACTAATTCGATGGTCATGCTATCACGACGTGAAACATTATCCCATACAATGTTTCCAACATGTGTTCAGTGGCTGATCTGTAATATGTGGGCAGCTGCAAAGTTACTGGAGCATAAAGTGTACTTTGGCTATAATCTATTTAATACAGCGAAAAACAGTGGAGATGGCAAATGGTGCTAATTCAGAAATACAGAAAAAGATTAAGGCAGCTTAGGGGTGCCAAGCTTGGAGGAAGTGCGGAGGTGGGCAGCCTCTGTTGCTCTTCGGTTTCCTCTTTCTATACTGTTCTATTTCCAGTTTCTTCTGTGTTTTTCTGTCTTTATTTCTATCTATTTATATTTGTCTTCCTATTTTTTCCTCTCTTTCTCTCTCTTTCTATTTCTCGCATGCTGCCTCTTTCAATTTTTATCGCGGTTTGTGTTGCCATGTTTCCCTAGCCATGGTAGTAATGCCCGCACTTTATACCATCATCAAGGCACTCGAAGAACAAGAGGAAGAAGACTTCTCTTTCGCGTGAGCGCGCGTTCAATATGCTACAGTTTACTATATGCTATATGCAGTTTTTCCTGCGTTAACATCATCATCAAAGCTCTCGAAGAACAACACGAAGAAGACTTGCGTTAAACTAATCTACTGCGGCGATCTGGGCGAGTTGGTATACTAACATCTTCGGGTAAATGTGCAGCGCGGCACAGACAAAAGACAAGAAACGGACGACACGAGCGCTGACTCTCAAATGAAAATTTTATTTCGTGCACGAACAAAAACGCGATTAAGTCACATGGTGACTGCCAGATAAACAAGAGAAGCGCGGGAACATGCCATTCAAAAATTCTATTTCTTTTTTATGTAGGGCTGTCGAGGTTTGGCTGACACAACGAGTGGAATCCACGTGCATATGATATGCTTCAATAATCTCTCGGCTCGTTTGATCTTTATTTCTGTACGTCACAGTAGTATCTTGAAACATGGGTTCGCATTTACATCTGCTGCAATGGGCCGCCAAATTAGAAGTTGCAGTCCACTCGTTGTGTCAGCCAAACCTCGATAGCCCTACATAAAAAAGAAATAGAATTTTTGAATGGCATGTTCCCGCGCTTCTCTTGTTTATGTGGCAGTCACCATGTGACTTAATCGCGTTTTTGTTCGTGCACGAAATAAAGTTTTCAGTGGAGAGTCAGCGCTCGTGTCGTCCGTTTCTTGTCTTTTGTCTGTGCCGCGCTGCACATTTAGCCGAAGATGTGAAACTCATCATCAAGATGACTTAAGGCTGGTTCACACCGGCGACTAGCACCGGTCGCGCGACCATTTGCGACTGGCGACCAAAAAAGCGACTGAAAGCGACCGATGTTCACACCGGCAGAGGCTGCATGCGAGCGACCGGAAGTCGCAAACCCAGAGAGTCACGTCCGGATCTCGTTATCAGCGAGCCAAGGGAGCGCAATAAAAAAAAAGAAAAAGTGACGAGCCCGGTTGTAAACAAATGCTGACGTCACTTCTGGGCTTCGCTGATTGGTTCCAGCCGTCCTGCGACTGCAGTCGCGCGACTGGAAAGCGTCGCGCAGCGAGCGACTGAGCAAAAGCAGTCGCTTTGCGACCGAGGCGACTGTTTGCGACTGTTTGCGACCAGTCGCAAAGCGACTAACTTGGTCGCGCGACCGGTGCTAGTCGCCAGTGTGAACCAGCCTTTAAGAGGGTGTTGAGGCGAGCTCGTTGGTACGGATCCATAAGAATACGCAGCGCTAAAACGACACGACACACGGCGAAAACGTTGGCAGTCAGCGCCCGTCCTTGTTTTCGTCATGTGTCGTGTCGTTTTAGCGCTGCGTATTCTTATGTATCATCATCAAGGTGCTCGAAGAACAAAAGGCAGAATACTTCTCTTTGGAGCGAGCGCGTGCTCATTATGCTATAGCTGGCTATGCTATATGTGGTTTAGCCTGCGTCACGCCAAGCGATGACGACAGCATACGACAGCCTAGCGCCCTAAAGGGCTCTGTACTTAAAAAACCGAGTAACTAAGGATAGGAATATGGCAAACACGGCACTCACGGCGATAGGTAGTACACAATCATGGCGATAGGTAGTACACTGAAGGGAGTTCATTGTTCACTTTATAGAGTTTGCGAACGCACACTTGCGTCCAGGCTGCGTCGTGCGTATAGGAGCACGCTGTATCGCATCATGTATGCCTGTGCGTGACTGCATAACATGTATTGAGTTATGACATCATCAGATCACTTTATTTTCCTTGATGACCCCCTCGAGTAGGTATTACGTAAGGGTGGGCTAACAAACAAAAATTATTTTTATTGTAACAAGTTTTCATTGGTAAATATGTGTTCACAGTTGATCAAACAATTTTGATGGGTAGCAAATAGCGACGACATCATGGGAATTACAGTATTTTGCAGTCCGTATATATAAAAAAAGGACATAGGAAAAGTTGTCGAGAAATTGGACGTGACCGGGCAACTTGAAGGGGATGAATAGTGCGGTGATATATGCGGGCTGGAGGAATAATGAAGGGACGACGGAGTGGTCTCTGAAAAAAAATATCATGCTGTTTGCCGGAGATGGCTTCGTGATCACGGTCCAAGTAAATTTTCGCACGATGTCGTGCGCACTTTTGTCATACTTGTTATTTCCTTCTTGGTTCACCGCCTAATGCATTCTTTCATCCCTCGATAGTGTTGTACACCAACCAAATCATTTTCTGGCGTTCACTTTCCGCTAATATACCCCCGCATCGTAATCGACTGCACCGTTATAACAGGTTCTTTACGGTACGTGTGAACGGGAAGAGGTTTGAAAAGGTAGAAGGGAGAATCATAATGGGTTGGTGATTTATGTATACCCTTTCATTATTAAGCACTGCTCCTTTCAGCTCTTCATAAAAAAACCGCCAGGCCTGCGCGGAACGCGCAGCACAGTCACAGCGAAAGCTGGGAGAGCACCATTTCTAAAACCCGTTGCAATCTATCTTGGGGCTACTAATACAAGTACGCTTGCGAGGTACCCACTACTACATAAATTGATTCGGTGGCTGATGACGACGAAGAATTATGGCTGAGCCCCTTTGTAATGGGTTGGAAGCATTCAACGACCCCCTCGTAATGCAATTCATATTGTGTGACGCCTGGTTACACAAATGGCATTCTACGACGCCTGGTTGTCGTTTCACTCTTCTGCCACGTCATATTGCGCATGTTAACGTGGTTCCTTCCTGACATAATGCTTTTATAGGGTTTTTGTGCGCCGGGTTTTCGAGCACAGGCATGGCTCAGTGGTAGAACACTGGGCTGGAACGGAGCGGACCCAGGTTCGAACCCCGTTCCATCCTGAACAAAGTTTTTTTGCTTATTTCGTGCAATAGCGGTCACGTACACCGGCGGCGGCGGCGGACAACTACGACACCCTTGTTGCGATCTCATAACAGCTTTCGCTGTAAAACTTGGAGGACGCTTGAGCTTCGCCGTCAAGTGTAGAACGCGATAGCGTTCCGTGCGCATCGCCTTGTCATTTGCTAGCCTGGCTTCGGTACTCGGCGGATGCCTAAACCGCGCCATAGGGAAAAGAATGACCGTGCGCGTAACATATTGACCGTTTCAAGGTATCCTAGAATTCCTGCTACAAGTACAGTTGTTAAGGGCCCACTACGCCATACTTCTTCCATTTGCGAATCAGCGAAGGACCCCCTACGCGTTCGTAAGGCAACACGCGAACCCACGTAGCTGTTCAGTTTGTTGGTGCTTTTGCTGCTGATGATGATTAAATGTGTCTCAGCGCTTTGTAATGGGTGGGCCTTTGAAACACCCACTCGTTGCGGAATTCACGTGTTTTGGCGCCTGGCGCCGTTCTACGCTTCTGCCACGCAACATTATATGCGTTATGGAGACATCCTCCGATTACATGACATTCATTTAGTGTTTTTTTTTTTTTCGAAGCTATTTCAAGAAAGAGCGTGGCTGCATTCTTGGCCTCCATAGTCTATGGCGGGATATAGAATGGCCGGTTTCCACTGCGATCCTGACAGGCGACCTGCACGGGTGCTTTTTCGGGAGAGCATTGCTCAGTACATTGATGTACTCAAACAACAAGACTTTGTTCCTGAATGGCTTTCCAGGGTTGAGCCCCTGGCTTGCCCTAAGGGACTTATAGTAATGTAACTCCTCATAGGTTTGTCGACTGTCTTGAGTTTGCTGCAGTTGTGCTTCTTATTGTAGGAAGTGACTGCTGTTGTTGCTTGTGCCGTGTGAAGAAACCGGTAATAAAGAAAAAAAAAAACAGTGTGGCTCTGTGGTAGAACACCTGCTTGCAACGCAGGCGGCGTGGGTTAGATTCTCGCTAGCACCCCAATATTTTTATTATTCATTTTATTTGCATCCTTCTCGATTTCTTGGTCACAGACAAGGTTATGATCTTTCGCTCACAACCAACGACGCCGACACTGACATCGACAGCAGAAGTTCTGCGAAACGAGCTCTCAAACGCTATCGCGTTAAAAGATTCAGATAAATAAGTATACTGTATAGTGAAAGCACCGGCACGTCGATTGCTCACAATAACAAGAAACCAGCCCGAACACACACGTTGCTGCG